>JARQOD010000002.1:1045546-1199543 GCA_033576555.1 Oophaga sylvatica | reverse complement strand
GTGTAGACAGTACATACCCCAGAAATTGAATTTGGTCCTATGGAATTCACACTTTTCAAGTTTGATGTAAAGATGATTTTGTCTTAGACGTTCCAAGACCATTCTCACATGTCCATGATGTTCCTCTGTGGAGTTAGAAAAAATTAGAATATCATCCAAATAAATTACCACGAATGTATCTAGGAGATCCCTGAAGATGTCATTCACCAAGTGTTGGAAAGTGGCTGGGGCGGTACTCAGACCAAAAGGCATAACTAGATATTCAAAGTGTCCATAGCGTGACCTGAATGCAGTCTTCCATTCATCCCCAGGTCTAATACGGACTAAGTTATAGGCCCCACGAAGATCTAGTTTAGAAAAAATTTTGGCATGTCGCACTCTCTCCAATAACTCAGGGATTAAAGGCAATGGATAACGGTTTCTAATAGTAACCTTATTGAGTTCCCTATAGTCTACGCATGGTCTCAGAGATCCATCTTTCTTCTTTACAAAGAAGATGGGTGCACCTGCAGGAGATGAAGAGGGGCGTATGAAGCCCTTGGCTAGATTTTCATCTATGTAATCCTTTAAAGCCTTTAGCTTGGGCCCCGCCAGGGGGTAGATCTTACCAAAAGGTATCTCTGCTCCAGGCAATAATTCAATTGGACAATCATATGGACGGTGAGGAGGAAGCTGGTCAGCGTTCTTCTTGTCACATAAATCCACATAGTCCTGGTATACAGCTGGTAGTTCAGGGACTGACATGATTCCTTTAGGAACAGAGCAAGCTGAAACTTTTGGACTCATCTGTTTCTCTGGAAAGTGTAATTCCTTGGTCTCCCAGTTAATGGTAGGATTCTGAGCCTGCAGCCATGGTAGCCCTAGAATAATGGGAAAGTGGGGAGAAGAGATAAGCATAAAGGACAGTTTCTCTTGATGATCTTTACCATAAGAACCCTCAAAGGCTCTGTTTCCTGATCCACTGGTCCAGAGGTCAGCAGGGAGCCATCCACAGTTTCCATCTGTACTGGAGTAGCCTTCTTCACTGAACGTATTCCTGTTTCAGAGCAAAGGAGACATCCATAAAATTTCCACTTGCCCCTGAGTCGATCATAGCAGAGCTAGACACCCAAGCTGAGTCAACCCAGAGTTTGATGGAAAGAAAGCAATGAGAATTGTTTTTCTTACAACTCAGCTGGGACACCGCTGAGGAAACTTGAAAAATGGCAGCGTTTACACAGTCAACGTCCTCAGAGGTAACGGAGTTTAAGTCCGAGAAATCAAGATCTGTTGCTGCAGATCTCTCTGGAGCCTGAGGCTCGGACCTGACAGATCCCCTCTCGCAACACTCACAATGAATGAGTGCTGCAGTAGTCTTACGAGAACGGCTGGGGCAGTTTATAATGAAGTGCCCTGACTTACCACAATAGAAACATAGATTCTCCTTAAAACGATGTTCCTTGCGTGCATCACTAACCCGTCGTTGTAAAGAGTCTACCTGCATGGGTTCAGGTTCAGGTTCCCGTGTAATCCTACTCAAAGGTTCCTTAGCTGGAGAGGAAGGTAGGAAAAGGTTAGTACGATTGCTTTCGAACCATCTCTCTTGCCTGCGTTCAGTCAGACGAGTATCAATACGGATGCAGTAGTTAATAAAGTCACCTAACGCAGTGGGAGGGTCGGCACGAGCAAGTTCATCCTTAATCAGTGGAGATAACCCCTTTCGAAAAATAGATTTTTTGGCGGAACTGTCCCAGGTGGTATCAAGGGCCCATCTCCTGAAATCCAAGGCATATTCAGCTACCGAGTGCTTACCTTGGCGCAAAGCTAACATGGCTGCTTCAGCTGTTGCACCTCGATTGGGGTCATCAAACACCTGCCCCATGGCTGAAATAAAATCATCAAGGTGATTCAAACAATCATCCTCAGTCTCAATCAGAGGGTTTGCCCACATTAAAGCCTTGTTGGTAAGCAACATAATTATAGTAAGCACCTTAGATCGTTCAGTGGGAAATTGTGAAGCATGTGCAGAAAAAAAAAGATTGCATTGATTAATAAATCCCCTGAATTTCTCACGTTCACCGCCAAAACGAAAAGGGGGCAACTTGGGAATCCCAGCACTCGGGGCTACGGCAGGAGCCTGGACTCGCCCCTCTAGAACCTCAATCCTGGCTCGCAAATCCTGGGTAGTCTGTCCAACCACTTGCAAATTGTGATTATTGAGGTCCTGTAGATTTGTAAAACGGGTCTTTATATTCTGCAAATCTGCAAGGATATTATCAGTCACTCCGCAAAGTTCCTTTATGCGGGCCTCCATTTTCCAGATCTTTTAAGACAGGATTACTGGAAGAAGAGGAGAGAAAAAAAACAATAGTGTTCACCTGTGGCAACACTGCAGAGAGAAAAAAAAATTAAGGGAACTGCTCACCTGGAATGGTTGTGAGAAGTCACAACCACTATCATCACAGAAAGTTTCAACCAGACATCTGATATCCAGAGTTACAGCAGACAAAAAAGAGAAAAGAAAGGAAAAAAAAAAAAAAAACAATAGTGTTTACCTGTGATAACACTGCAAAAAGAAAAAACTTAAGGGAATTGCTCACCTGGAATGGTTGTGAGAAGTCACAACCACTGTCATCACAGAAAGTACAACCGGACGTCTGATATCCACAGTACAGCAGACACAGCCTTCCAGACCCAGCAGACACTAACGTTTTGGCTTCAGAATCTTGTAATGTATGTAGTACAGTTCATATAGCGTCTTGTGCTTGGGTGCGATGAAAACACAGGAGTCACAGGTTTGATATAGAAAAGTCCTGTATTACTTCATACAAGTTGGCAGAAATAGTCCACACAGTTTGCAGACACAGAAACAGGAGACACAGCAGGCCAGAGCAATCCAAGCTCAGCAATCACTCTCCAATACAGATTCAGGATCTTCTTCTCTGTTACCGTAAGTCCATGCAAACGTGGGTCTTTCAAAGAGCAGGGTTCAGAGTCCACAAGTGCTTCAGAGTTCCTCAGTAGGAATAGCTGGAGTACAAGGTCCAAGGCTTACAGGAGTCAAGTCACAGGTTCACTGCAGGCTAGATTCTGAAGCACTGATTGCTCAGCTGTGGCTGCTTAAGAAGCAAAGGAGAGAATCAGGGCGGGAACATGCAAGCTAGAAAACTCCATTTTGACTGAGGGCAAGATAGCTGCAGCAAGACAGAAAGTAAAATGGCTGACGAACAAACTGAGTTTCAGGAATATATACATAGAACCTTACACATCCTGTACCTGTATGAGCGGGCGGTCACACGTAGGTACCGCTCATTAAGCTCATGAATATGGACGCCATGCCTATAAGAGTGGAGTGGTGTCCATATTCATGAGCTTAATGAGCGGTACCAGGATGACCGCTCGCTCAGTACAGGAAGAAGATATCGGCGCTGGACCATCGGAGCTGCAGCAGGAGGAGGTAAGTATGATGATGGGGGGGAGGGAAGCAAGGGAGGGCCGCCCCCCGGACAAAAAAAAAAAAGTTAAAAGAAAATTGTTGCTCAGGTGCCGCCCCCCCCCGCAGAGTCCCGCCCTAGGCACGTGCCCACGAGTGCCTAGTGTCAAGTACGGCCCTGCATACAGTATTATGGGCACCACATAGTGCTCCATATAGAATAATGAGCTCCATATATTGCTCTATACACTATTATGGGCACCATATAGTCCTCCATACAATATTATGGGCACCATACAGTCCTCAATACACTATTATGGGCACCATATATTGCTCCGCACACTGTTATGGGCCCCACATTGCTCCATACAGAATAATGGACCCTTATATTGCTCCATACAGAAGAATGTCAATAGCATAGGTAAAGGGGAAAAGGAAAATTGTCAGCTCACTAGTCTTCTTCTCTGTATACAAAAAAAAAGGTTGCACTCTATCGTGCTAAAGCATGTCAATGTGAAATATGAAACATGAAAAGCAATATGGCTTTTGAATATTAGGAAAAATGAATGAGACGCTTTGCACAAAATTTGGCCAAATAATGTCTGCCCATAAACCATCGTCAACTTTCTCTTACTTCTTCTCTGATTGAGAACGCACGGAGGAGTCTTGATCAGAGGCGTGGTTCACAATGGAAAATGGAAGAGGAAAAATATCTCCAGCGTGTAATCCAATAAAATCAATTATTTATTCAAGACATATTAAAATGTATGTATCAAAAATACAAATGAACAAAGGAAAGGAAGGATGGGGTCCCCGTAACAACCAACGCGTTTCAACCTCTTGCGGTCTTAGTCATGGTATGAGAATGGAGCTCAACCCAGAAGACAAGACAGGTGTGTAATAGATGTGTTAACAGGTTTTCACATATACAGAAATGCTCTTGTACATATCAGCCAAACAGCAGAATATTTTTTGTGCTTTTATAGCTAACAGAGCAGACTGACATCTCCACTATAAAGCTGTTATTACATCTACCTACTGTCACCTGTGGTTAGATGTTACGTGGATCAAATGTCTAAGCCCATAAGCAATGATGATTTCAAAATTTTCATTTACACACCTCAGATAATTTCAGAGCAGAAATTCATCAGCATTATAGATTTTTTTTAATGATTTTTATTAAGGGATTTTTTTTTACATAATTGGGGTAAACAAGAACAAAAACAAGATAAATACAATAATAAAAAAAACTTGGGAAGGCAATTAGGGCATGGAAGGGGTAAGGAAAGACAACAAGTTTTATTAGGAAGGGAAAGAGGGAAAGGAAATGATATAAAGGAAGAACATTCCCTATAATAATAATTAATAATAATTTTATTTCTATAGCGCCAACATATTCCACAGCACTTTACATTATAGAGGGGACTTGCACAGACAATAGACATTACAGCATAACAATAAGTTGCATAAATCAACAGATACCAAGAGGAATGAGGGCCCTGCTGCTCGCAAGCTACAATCTATGAGGAAAGGGGAGACACGGAAGGTGGATGGTAACAATTGCTTTCGTTGTTCGGACCGGCCATAGTGTAAGAATCGGGTGGTCATGTAATGCTGCATGAACTGATTATCAGCCTAAGTATGTAACAGTACAGACACAGAGGACTATTAAATGCATAAAGCGGGTGAGAACATGATGTGAGGAACCTGGTTATGGTAAAAATTTTGAATGAGCCAAGAGGGATAGTTAGGTTAATGCGTTGAGGCGGTAGGCCAGTCTGAAGAAATGGGTTTTTAGTTCACGCTTAAAACTGTGGGGATTGGGGATTAATCGTATTAGCCTGTGTAGTGCATTCCAAAAAATTGGTGCAGCACGTGAAAAGTCTTGGAGACGGGAGTGGGAGGTTCTGATTATTGAGGATGTTAACCTCAAGTCATTAGCAGAATGGAGGGCACGGGTAGGGTGGTAGGCTGAGACGAGGGAGGAGATGTAGGGTGGTGCTGAGCCATGGAGTACTTTGTGGGTGAGGGTGATAAGTTGGTACTGGATTCTGGAGTGGATGGGTAACCAGTGTAATGACTGGCACAAGGTAGAGGCATCAGTATAACAATCGGTGAGGAATATGTGTAGCCCTGGTGTGTAAGGCATACATAAAACCCTGGAGGATGTGCGGAGAGGTAACAGTTTAATGCTTGATATCCATTCACTCCATCACACACTTGGACACACCCATAGGGTATATAAGTTAGTGTGCACAGGGAGAGTGATTGAGTCATTCAGTCGGTCAGTCTAGTCTGTGCAGGAGGAGAGGAGATCAGATTGCATTTCCTGTCAGAGCTCTGTGTGAGCTAAAGTCAGACAGACGGAGACAGCTTTGGAGAAAGGAAGTTTGCAGCAGAAACTTCAGTCGCCTGTCCCAAGGACAGTGAAGTTCAGTCGATGTGTTCCTGAACTAGGAGAATACTGAGAATCTGTTATCAAGCCCCAAGGAAGAAGTAAGAAAGGATTGACTTGTACCATCCTAGGAAGTGTGGAGTGCTTATGTTAAGAGCGGAACAGGGCGAAGGGCGCAGTGGAAGAAGTTAGAGAAGTGCCTTAGATATAGAATTGTCTGCACTACTAGCCGGTCACTGGGGACCGAAGTGTTGCTATCGCTTCACGCATAGTAACGGAACAACCAGAGTCTTACTGGACCTTAGGTCGCAGAAAGCAGCCCTTGGAGTGTCGGTACGTAACCGGAGCCAGGTGGAATAGGGACTTTGAGCTAGGCCAAGCATAGAAGAACCTAGTTTCATCACTGGAAGGCTCCACCACAATGCTGACCGGGCAGTACAGCTATGGAGTTAGCTGGAGTATTCGGAGTTAACTTAGCTCTATGCTAGTTGGACTCATCATATTGGAAGTAAAGGAGGCCTCTAACCTGTTCAGCTGTTATCTCGAAGCACATTCTCCACCCGACCAGCCTCCCTGGGACCTGCCTAAACATCTGACAAGTAAAAGGTATGGAAAGACGCTGGATGGTGTGAGACTGATTCATTTATTTGCACCCTACATCATTAATACCATAGACTTTGAGGGACCAGTCCCACCTGTGGGGGACCCGTCATCTAGCTGCCACAACATCCCCTCAGAGATCTACTGCAGCGCTGGTTTTAGTGATCAGACAACTACAGGTGGCGTCACAAACTGTTATCTATCAATCCCCTGTAAATATCCCCCCCCATCATACGCCTGACCGCCAGGGCCACGGACCGAGCCACCGCTGCCAGTGACACAAATCCCATAGACTTCCATGGGCTCGGCTCCGAGTACCCCATAGCCCTGGTAACCCACAATTGTGGTGCGGGTCAACACAACTTGGCGTCACGAACAGGATACGAAACTTACAAGATTGTAAGCCCTGTGTGCCTAGATTGAACTGTTTGCTGTATGTTACTTTTGGCGCCAAATACCGCCATCTTTGCCGCCATATTCGCGCCCTAAGGCGCTGGAGAAGAAGGTGGGCGTACCTTCGTGGGCGTGTACCCCCTGTGGCGCGAAAGAAATGGCCGCCCTCTCCAAGTGTTATTACAATATGCGATCCTGCCCTACAGCAAAAGAGATCCGCCTCCTCTTCACCTTCCCTGCGAAGAGGAGGAGACGCAAACCCCGCCTCCACGGAAGAGACCAGACTGTTCTGGAAAAGTACCGGAGTCGGACTTGGAGTGAGATGGAGGCAGGATGTGAGCAGTTGTGCGGGGAAGCGGAGGAGCCTAGGCCCCGTTCCCCAGCCAAGCTGCTACCGGAACCGGACCTATCCTCAGTCCGGGACCTTCAGATGATGTTGCTGGAGATCAAAGAAGAGAATAACGAACTAAAGAGATTGCTGAGGCGGCAAGCTGAAATGAAGGAAACCGAGAGACATTGGCGTACCCAGAAACAGCGGCTGCTGTGGGACGCAGTGTTATCTCCCACCGACACCACCGACCTCACTCCATGGCTCGACCTTCCAAAGGCCCTGCTGCTAAAGGCTAAAGGACGACCGGAGGCTACCCCCAAAAGTACCGACCCTGATCCCACCGATGGAGCGGTGGAGGCGAAGGAGGTTGAGGAGGTCCTGCCCGTTCCGGAACGCCCGCCCGGCCAGGAGGCCGCAGCAGATGATTGTTCCCCGGTAGGGACACCGGAGGGATCCTGTCCGTCGCTGCCGGAGGTCGACTTTGACGCGATGGAGCGTCTTGATGACGTCGCATATGCCGTAAAATGGGAAAGTGCGTGGCAGCAACGTCAGGAGGAGCAGCAACGCCGACAGGAGGAAGAACAGGAGGCCCAGCGTAACCGACAGCGGCAGCATGCAGAGCTCATCGCGGACAAGGAAACCGTTCGCCGCGATAAAGGTACCCGGAGGGAACCACGACGTCAGGGGTGCGTCACCGAATTCCAGTTCCGCAAGGGCTGGGGTTTTATCCGGGAACCGGGACTTTACCCAGGAGTATTTGTGAGCCGACGCGATGTAGAGTCCCACCTACCACAAGGCCATCCGGGAAGGGACCTGGTTAATGGGGACATAGTCACCTACACACGGCACTGGGGTATGAAGGGATGGTATGCCCTTAATGTCACAATCGTCCGTGACCCCGTCCCTGACGCAGGTAACGTCACCATTGCCAGCGCGTCACAGTCCCGAGCTCCCGCTGCACCAGGCCGTGCCCTGGCATCGCCCCCTGAATGTCCATTGCAGTTTGAAGCGCCCCCGGCATATTCTGCTCTGCCAGTGCCTCGCATCAAATCGCAACCCGCGACCCCGTTCAAATCACAAATTATACCGCCGGACGTAGCGGCACCAGCAGCGATGCCATCAGCATCTTGTAATGAAGAGATACCCGTTGCGCCCCAGTGGTTCGCACGAGGACTGTAGCGACACAAACGTTGATAGCAAGTCACGACTTGTTTGTCATGAGATCTAAGGATCATCGCGTCGTTCCAGCACCCGGTGTGGAAGACGTCACTGAAATTAGTAAATAATAAAGACCGGTAGGACCCAGACAGGGTTTACCACATTCAATATGTATATAAGTTCCTGAAAAGTGAAAATAATTTGCACCTTTGATATGAGTATGTAATGTTTACATATTTTGCTAAAAATAGAATACCCGGCTGGGTAAGCAGATAAAGAGAGTTTTTGCACTTTATGGTATTTATGTGATAAGTAGTTGCATATTTGCACCAAGTTTATAGGGGATACTCTAGTTGAGTAAACAGCATCTGATATAATGTGAATTAGTTGAAAATGTGCCTCATAATGAACTGCGTGGCTGAGGACTGAGCCAGCCCAAAAACTGTATCTTGTAAATAGTTGCACTAAGGTGCATTACCTTGGTTTTACATGAAACCACCACAACTACCTCTGAACAGAAAACCCGTATGGTGTGGCACTGATGAGGTCTGCATTCAGAAGTCCTGCAGCCCACCCAGGACCCACGTTGAAGGTTTGGTGCGGGTCCTTCACAAGAATATTGCAAACGTATTGATGTGTCTTCTCTTGTATTTTCTTACTGTACATAATGTAACGTTCAAGTGATTCGTACCTCCCTGATGGGATGAGTTAATGTTAATGTTTTAAATGCAAAACAAAATGTCTTTCTTTTTGTATTTTACAGCCCGGGAGTGCTGTATTTTACCAAGGGGGGATGTGTAGCCCTGGTGTGTAAGGCATACATAAAACCCTGGAGGATGTGCGGAGAGGTAACAGTTTAATGCTTGATATCCATTCACTCCATCACACACTTGGACACACCCATAGGGTATATAAGTTAGTGTGCACAGGGAGAGTGATTGAGTCATTCAGTCGGTCAGTCTAGTCTGTGCAGGAGGAGAGGAGATCAGATTGCATTTCCTGTCAGAGCTCTGTGTGAGCTAAAGTCAGACAGACGGAGACAGCTTTGGAGAAAGGGAAGTTTGCAGCAGAAACTTCAGTCGCCTGTCCCAAGGACAGTGAAGTTCAGTCGATGTGTTCCTGAACTAGGAGAATACTGAGAATCTGTTATCAAGCCCCAAGGAAGAAGTAAGAAAGGATTGACTTGTACCATCCTAGGAAGTGTGGAGTGCTTATGTTAAGAGCGCGAACAGGGCGAAGGGCGCAGTGGAAGAAGTTAGAGAAGTGCCTTAGATATAGAATTGTCTGCACTACTAGCCGGTCACTGGGGACCGAAGTGTTGCTATCGCTTCACGCATAGTAACGGAACAACCAGAGTCTTACTGGACCTTAGGTCGCAGAAAGCAGCCCTTGGAGTGTCGGTACGTAACCGGAGCCAGGTGGAATAGGGACTTTGAGCTAGGCCAAGCATAGAAGAACCTAGTTTCATCACTGGAAGGCTCCACCACAATGCTGACCGGGCAGTACAGCTATGGAGTTAGCTGGAGTATTCGGAGTTAACTTAGCTCTATGCTAGTTGGACTCATCATATTGGAAGTAAAGGAGGCCTCTAACCTGTTCAGCTGTTATCTCGAAGCACATTCTCCACCCGACCAGCCTCCCTGGGAGCTGCCTAAACATCTGACAAGTAAAAGGTATGGAAAGACGCTGAATGGTGTGAGACTGATTCATTTATTTGCACCCTACATCATTAATACCATAGACTTTGAGGGACCAGTCCCACCTGTGGGGGACCCGTCATCTAGCTGCCACAACATCCCCTCAGAGATCTAATGCAGCGCTGGTTTTAGTGATCAGACAACTACAGGTGGCGTCACGAACTGTTATCTATCAATCCCCTGTAAATATCCCCCCCATCATACGCCTGACCGCCAGGGCCACGGACCGAGCCACCGCTGCCAGTGACACAAATCCCATAGACTTCCATGGGCTCGGCTCCGAGTACCCCATAGCCCTGGTAACCCACAATTGTGGTGCGGGTCAACACAAATATGATCCTGGCTGCAGCATTCAAGACAGATTGGAGAGCGGAGAGTTTGGTAAGACGGAGACCGATTAGTAGAGAGTTACAATAGTCCAGACGAGAATGAATAAGAGAAACAGTAAGAGTTTTTGCAGTCGAAAGTAAGAAAGGGTCGAATTCTAGAAATGTTTTTGAGGTGCAGTAAACAAGAGCGAGCCAGTGATCGGATGTGCGGGCAAGTTGCTAGGGAGTAATGGTGAACCACACACGGAGATGGCAATGTCGGGCATAGGTAGGTTAGTAGAGGGAGGAAACACAAGGAGTTCAGATTTTGACAGATTCAGTTTGAGATAGAGGGAGGACATGATGTTAGAGACAGTGGTAAGACAATCACTGGTGTTTTCTAAAAAGGCAGGCGTGATATCAATAGAAGTGTATAATTATGTGTCATCAGCATAGAGATGGTACTGGAAACAAAATTTACTGATTGTTTGTCCAATAGGGGCAATATACAAAGAGAAGAGGAGGGGGCATAGGACTGATCCTTGAGGAACCCCAACAGTAAGGGGAAGATGAGAGGAGGAGGAGCCAGCAAGAGATACAGTGAAGGAGCGGTCAGAGAGATAGGAGGAGAACCAGGAGAGAATGGTGTCCTTGAGGCCGATGGAGCTGAGTATAGTGAGGAGGAGCTGATGGTCCACAGTGTCGAATGCTGCAGAGAGATCCAAGAGAATTAGCATGGAGTAGTGACCATTAGATTTAGCAGTCAGTAGATCATTAGAGACTTTAGTGAGGGCAGTTTCAGTAGAGTGTAAATAGCGGAAACCGGATTGTAGAGGGTCGAGAAGAGAGTTATCTGAGAGATAGTGGATAAGACGGGAGTGGGCCAGGCGTTCCAGGAGTTTAGAGAAGAAGGGAAGATTAGAGACAGGTCTATAGTTAGTGACACAGTTTTGGTTGAGGGATGGTTTTTTAAGTAATGGATGTATGATGGCATGTTTAAATGAGGAGGGAAAGATACCGGAAGAGAGAGAGTGGTTGAATATTTTTGTTAGGTGAGATGTGACAGCAGGGGAAAGGGACTGGAGGAGATGTGATGGAATGGGGTCACTGATGCAAGTGGTCAGGCGAAAAGATGCAAGGAGCCTGATTACTTCTTCTGTGACTGGTTCAAAATCAGAGAGTGAGCTAGATGCAGTGGTGTAGGGAGGACAGTGCATGGTATGAGGGGATTGTGAGATAATTTCCTGTCGGATATGGTCAATTTTTTCTTTGAAATAATTGGCCATATCGTCAGCGCGGAGATCCGTGGTTGGGGCCTGCACTCTTGGGTTGAGTAGGGAATGAAAATTGTCAGAGACGTTTAGGGTTAATGGATAGTGAGGTGATGAGGGTGTTGAAATAGGTCTGTTTGGAGAGGTGAAGGGCAGTGTTGCATGTTTTAAGCATAAACTATTAATGGATGAAATCTTCAGGTAGATTTTCTCCAAAGACGTTCGGTGCACCTGGAGCACTGCTGTAGGAAACGTGTTTGCAGCGTGTTCCAGGGTTGTCGCTGTCTGTGCTGAGTTGTTCTATGTATAGGAGGTGCAGTTTCATCCAGATCACTTTGCAGTGTTTCTTTGTAACGCTTCAGTGTAGAATCAGGACATGAGAGGGAGGAGATAGGGGCCAATGAAGACTGCAAGTTCTTCATAAGTTTCTGGGTGTTAATGGCCTGTATGTTTTTATGTGTGGGAAGTGTGGGTGACCTGAGCGGGATGGCAGTTCTTGATAGAGAATGAAAGAAGGTTGTGGTCAGAGAGCGGGAGAGGGGAGTTTGTGAAATCATCCCCTGAGCAAAGCTGGGAGAAGACCAAATCGAGGGAGTTTCCGTCTTCAAGCGTAGGAGAGTTAGTAAGCTACAAAAAGTCAAAAAAGCAGGTTAGAGATAAAAGGTGAGTAGCAGATGGGGAGAGGGGGCTATGAGAAGGAGGATAGAAAGAGTGAACAGATGGTTAAGTGATTTGTGAGAGAGTCTCTTGTGTTGGACGGTGGGACTGAATGGATCTGTGCAGTTTAACAATGTGAAAAGAGCGTGAGTGCTAAGAGAGAACTGCGGGGCTGATCTGGATGGAGTGTAAAGAGTTAATGCAAGGACGGTGGATGTGAGTGAATACAGCAACCAGGATATAAATTATACAAATGCATATGGTTAATATTTGTTGTAATCCAAATGTACTGGGAATAGATTTGTTTATTTCTCTTACCTGTCTCCTGCCCTGTCTAACTGCCATTTATACCTGCCAAGTACTTTGATAAATGTACTTAGATTAAATGTACATAAATGCTGCCCCTGCATAAATGCATCCCCATGCTATGTCTGAAAATATAGGAGGCTACTTCTAAGATCTCTCACTATTTTACCTCGTTAGCAATCAATCAACTAAGTTAAGACAGCAGAAAGCAATAAATCAACTTACAAATAAACAAGTATGCAGGTCTACATGGTTCATAAACCTCTTTGAAAAAGTTACAGCTGTGGTGTAGTGACACCTGATGCAGCTAGGGGGCACTGTGTATGCTCCTCGAGGTATGCATGGAAGCAGGGTTTGTGTTGTGGTGAAGGACCTGTGATGAGGTCATGATCAGGTGACCTAACCATGTGATCCTGACCTCACCTATGTTATGTGTATCAAAAGGACCTGTGATGACATCATGATCAGGTGACCTAACCATGTGATCCTGACCTCACCTATGGGTGGGGTTACACCTATGTAATGGAGTTTGTTTTGCACCTGTGAGAGAGTGTGTGGGAGTCTGCCAGTGTGGACAGGCTTCCATGTGTCCAAGGGACATTACAGAGAGGTCTCTGTGACTGAAGAGTGAGGCTCCAGGCAGGAGCTGAAGCATTGACGAGCTGTATTATATGTTACCATATGGTTTATGATGCAATAAACCTAAAGACTTTTGCATAAGATCGAGTCTCCTGATTTACCTCTGAAGCAGCCGAGTGAGTGAAACCTTACAATTGGTGGATGGAATGCTGGCAGCGGCCCAAGGAGCACATGTTCCAGGACTGGGAATCAGGAACCAGAGGAGGAACGGACGATCTATGAAAACCATGAGTGTGACCAGTGGTCACGAATAAACTGTGCATTGATGTTTATATGTGGTGCCTCTGAAGATAAGAGGTATCTGAAGAAACTGTTAAGCAGTGGTGACAGACAGGAGTCTGTGTTATGTGACCGGGGTCATTGAGAAGTAAGCAAAAAGCATGCTGAGAAGATACCTCAGAGGAGGTGTCCGGAAACCTGCGTGGCCAACAGGTAACAGACAGGAGTCTGTGGTGTACTGACGGGTCAGTGAGACTGTTTTTTTTTCCTTTGTGGGATATCTCTGCGAGAAGAGGTGTCCGGAAAATCTCTCTGGCTGAGAGTGGTGACAGACAGGAGTCTGTGTTGTGCTGACGGGTCAGTGAGAAACTGTTTTTTTTTCTGGGACACGTGTGAGGTGTTTGCTGTGGCTCGTGGAGTCATGAAGGTGACAAGCGGCTGGCTGTGACTCGTGGGGCTGGAGCTACAGTGACTGTTGCAGCAAGAGGTTCTGCAGCAGCCGGAGCTGCAGTGGCAGCCACAGCAGCTTGGGAGTAGCATCTGGAGGTGCTGGTTGTTGGTGGCTGCAACGGAAGCGGTAGCAGTACCACCAGGAGCTGGTGTGGTAAAGAGGACAGTGTGAACCGAGGCACACGGACTCTTAAAGGGCCGGTACACGCCCTGGGTGGAAGACACTGTCTGAGGGTACTGTGTGGTCTGGGGCCTGTGGGAGTCGTGGTGTGTACCCCAGTGATGGGTGGTGTCCCAAAAGGGGGGCGGCAACCCAAAACAGGGATGGTTACCCAAAAGGGGGCGGAGTCCCAAAAGGGGGCGGTAACCCAAATTGGGATTGTGGCCCGAAAGGGGGTGGAGTCTCAAAAGGGGGTGGTAGCCCAAATCAGTAAAGTGGCCCGAAAGGGGGCGGAGTCCCAAAAGGGGGGGCACCAGTTTCCTCATTGGACATATCTGAGGAACAGCGGTGTGGGTGTTATACGTATTCCGCATGTGGCATAGACTTCCCGTTTGATAACAGCCCACAGTGTGTACGGTAATGTTTAATATAGGGAAGGAGTCTCTGGACAGTTGGACTCAAAGAGTCAGGTGACTCTGAAAAGAACTCCGCTAGTTCTCTGTCTGACCGAGAAAAAGGTCCAGGTGTGCTGCATCCACGGGCTCATTGTGGACTATTTGGTAGACAGGGTGACGCTTGAGATGTCCACAAGTGTCGAGGATCAAGATGGCGGTATACCACCGAACGTATTGTACCCCTATGAGAGGGCACGGGACTTTGTATTTTTTGAAAATGCATGGGAACTTGATAAAGTGTGTTGTTGTTTAGAGGAGGGAGCCCCATCACAGCAGGCGGCTGTAGTGGTTCCTTGCCGTGTGAAGTGTGAAAAGGAGGTAAACCCTAATAGCGATAGTCCCGAGCCCCAGGTGACCAGAAGAAAGTGTGGGTCAGACCAACTCGGGGACTTGGAGGTGACGAGACGTGTGACCGTGGGAAACGGTTTAGCTCTAGCGCAGGGGTCTGACACCTGTCTAGGTGGGGACGTGCTGTTCCAGGATGACAGGGGGAGTGGGAGTGACTCCTGTGCAGACTGTGACTCGACCGCAAGGGAAAGCGAGTGCAGTAAGGTGGAGCCAAGTAAAAATGGTAGATCTTCCTCTCGCCGCAGGGGCGGCGGAAAGGCGGGACAGGCTACAGCCTCTAAGAAGAGAAATGATGAGGAAGAGTCAGGGTCAGGTACCGGTCAGGTTACTGTCCTGGATAAAGAGGCCACTTTATCTCTGACAAATCCCAGCACAGATGTAGGGCTGGAGGTAGAACAGACCTGTAGTAGATCCACATCAGCAATGCCCGGAAAGGGTGAAATGGCTCAGTATGATGAAGGCTCCAGGGTACCGGAGGTAGAGCTGTTGAAAGAAACAGTAAAAGAGGCAGTTGAGCAAGAAAGGGTCCTGAGACGAATAATTGAGCACAGAATGGAGGAGCTGGAGAAGTTAGTCTCTAAGCTCAGAGATCATCTGTCAGCGTGTCATAGTATGAACAAGGCCCTATGGAAAGATATGGAGGTGCTCAGAGAGGCCCAGGAGAAGCATCAGCAGGAACTTCTCCGGAGGGAGGATGAGTGTCGCGGCTTGGCAGAGGAGCGAGATAAAGTTCTTCGTAAGCTCAAGATGGAGAAAGAGACTAATGCCCAGCTCCAGAAATCCACGGGAGACGAAGTACAGCAAGCAAAGTGCCACACAGATGGCCACACAAGAAATGCTGAGGTCTTGGAGAACTCGCTGATGCTCAGGAGGAGGAGGTCCAACAGCATGTTCAGGAAAAGGAGACATCGCTTTTCAAGTGTATGATAGAGGTACCCGAAGACATGCAAGAAGCTTGTGCCAGTGAGGATGTACATGAGGCCTTTAGAAAAGCGTAGAAGCATGTAGTGTGAACTGGGTGCCAGAGATGAAACAGTTAGTCATACTGTCGACTAAGGAAGTCACACTGAAGCGAGTGGCTGTCCTGAGAGACATGCACCTACATTGTCTCCGCACAAAGCAACTGATCCTGTTGAGAAATCACGAAGCCACTCGACGTTTGGAGCAAGCAAGAAAGGCTCAAAGTCAGCTTGGATTAATGGAGGACATCATTCAAGTGCCCAGAGGTCTGGTGAAGAAAGTCATCGGAAGACTTGGGAAAATGATGCAGGAGATGGTGAATAAGTCCGGTGTGACGAGAGTCAGGATTCCGGCTGATGACGAAGTCCAGGTCGTGGGTGAAGACGGGATGGTTCCGTTCCTCGTTGTCGGATCCAGGGAGAGCCTTGGGAATATCCGGATGCTCCTGGAGTATCGTGTGTCCTACCTGAGAGAAGTAGAGCAACTACGACTTGAGAGGGACCAGGTCAACAGGAACCTGCAGAAAATAGAAAGAAGATGGCCTCCACCTTCAACCCGTGGTATTGAGAGGAGAAGAGATAGAAGTAGTGATGCCTCAGTTAGCTCAGTGATGAGTGACTTAAGCAGGAGAACCTATAGTGGAAAAAATGAAAAGGACGCAGACCAGACAGGACGTATGGGTGCAAGTGAATTGCGACGCCGTACTGACCGCTGGGGAGGCGGGTGGTCTGACAGAGGGCCCGACTTAGCCAGACGGTTTGACTGGCAGAGACGACCGAGAAGGATCTCTGGTCGGGTAATAAGTGTTCAACCCCACAAGTTTGAACAGAGGGGGGAGGTATGTGGTGTAGTGACACCTGATGCAGCTAGGGGGCACTGTGTATGCTCCTCGAGGTATGCATGGAAGCAGGGTTTGTGTTGTGGTGAAGGACCTGTGATGAGGTCATGATCAGGTGACCTAACCATGTGATCCTGACCTCACCTATGTTATGTGTATCAAAAGGACCTGTGATGACGTCATGATCAGGTGACCTAACCATGTGATCCTGACCTCACCTATGGGTGGGGTTACACCTATGTAATGGAGTTTGTTTTGAACTTGTGAGAGAGTGTGTGGGAGTCTGCCAGTGTGGACAGGCTTCCATGTGTCCAAGGGACATTACAGAGAGGTCTCTGTGACTGAAGAGTGAGGCTCCAGGCAGGAGCTGAAGCATTGACAAGCTGTATTATATGTTACCATATGGTTTATGATGCAATAAACCTAAAGACTTTTGCATAAGATCGATTCTCCTGATTTACCTCTGAAGCAGCCGAGTGAGTGAAACCTTACACAGCATAGAGGGACAAGCAGAGTAAATAGAATTAGCTAAATACCATTACATATGCTTGCAAAGATTGTTGTGGACAGGTCTCTTTTATACTGATACGAGGTCACACAGGCGCCATTACTACAGGTAATGAGTGGAGGACAGAGGAGCCTCTTAAAGAAGTTACAGGTCTGTGAAAGCCAGAAATCTTGCATGTTTTTAGGTGACCAAATACTTATTTTCCACCATAATTTGCAAAATAAATCTTCCCAAATCAGACAAGGTGATTTTTTGGATTTTTTTTTTTTATTGTGACTCTCATAGTTGTGGTCTACCTATGACAGTGATGGCGAACCTATGGCACGCGTGCCAGAGAGGGCACACAGAGCCCTCTCAGTTGGCACGCGGCCTCGCCTCAGTTATTCCCTGTCTGCAGCTCCCTCTCACATTGAGCGGCGCGGCCGCGGAGCTGAAAAATGGCGCCGCTCAATGTGTGAGAGGAAGTGAGAAGAAGGAAGCTGCCGGATTGTGGAGAGGTGAGTCTGGCCGCTGTGCCTGTGAAGCTGCTGTGTGTGTGTGTGTGTGTGTGTGTGAGAGACGCTGTGTGTATGTGTGTGTGAAGCTGCTGTGTGTGTGTGTGTGACGCTGTGTGTATGTGTGTGTGTGTGAGACGCTGTGTGTGTGTGTGTGTGAGACGCTGTGTGTGTGTGTGAGACACTGTGTGTGTGTGTGGTGAGTGTGTGTGAGTGTGTGTATGCTGAGTGTGGCCACTGTTGAGAGATGATGGCGGTGATGGGGATAAAGCCAATGATGGGAGTGATGGGGAGAGAACCAGTGATGGGGAGAGCACCAATGATGGGGAGAGCACCAAAGATGGGAGTGATGGGGAAAGAACCAGTGATGGGGAGAGCGCCAATGATCGGGAGAGCGCCAATGATGGGAATGATGGGGAGAGGGCCAATGATGGGGAGAGCGCCAATGATGGGAGTGATGGGGAGAGAACCAGTGATGGGGAGAGCGCCAATGATGGGGAGAGCGCCAATGATGGAGAGAGCGCCAATGATGGGAGTGATGGGGAGAGGGCCAGTGATGGGGAGAGCGCCAATGATGGAGAGAGCGCCAAAGATGGGAGTGATGGGGAGAGGGCCAGTGATGGGAGAGCGCCAATGATGGGAGTGATGGGGAGAGCGCCAATGATGGAGAGAGCACCAATGATGGGAGTGATGGGGAGAGGGCCAGTGATGGGGAGAGCGCCAATGATGGGGAGAGGGCCAATGATGGGAGTGATGGGGAAAGCGCCGGTGGTAAGAGGGCCAATCATGGGAGTGATGGGGAGAGGGTCAGTAATGGGGAGAGCGCCAATGATGGTAAGAGGGCCAATCATGGGAGTGATGGTGAGAGGGCCAGTGATGGGAAGAGGGCCAATCATGGGAGTGATGGGGAGGAGGAAATGATGGAGGAATTTCTACATGAAGGGGATCATGATGGGGCATATTTCTACATGAAGGGGATCATGATGGGGCATAATACTACAAGGGAATCATGATGGGGCATTTGTATATGAAGGGGATCATGATGGGGCATATTTCTGCATGAAGGGGATCATGATGGGGCATATTTCTACATGAAGGGGCTCATGATGGGGCATATTTCTGCATGAAGGGGATCATGGGGCATATTTCTGCATGAAGGGGATCATGATGGGGCATTTCTGCATGAAGGAGATCGTGATGGGGCATATTTCTGCATGAAGGGGATCATGATGGGGCATATTTCTACATGGAGGGGATCATGATGGGGCATATTTCTGCATGAAGGGGATCATGATGGGGCATATTTCTGCATGAAGGGGATCATGATGGGGCATTTCTACAAGAAGGGGATCATGATGGGGCATTTGGCACGTGTTGGCACTTCATCATAAATAATTGGGTTTTAGGTTACAGTTTGGGCACTCGGTCTCAGAAAGGTTCGCCATCACTGACCTATGATGTCAATTACAGGCCTCTCTCAGCTTTTTAAGTGGGAGAACTTGTAGAATTGGTGGTTGACTAAATACCTTTTTTCCCCACTGTAAGTCCTATTTATATAGTAAGTGTTTTAGGCTATATGATAGGACATAGCTAATAGTAGAACTAGCCAAGTGGGTGGGGACTAGTGTTAATAAAAGGTGGTGACTTACTGATAGTAAAAGAGATAGATAAGTGCAGTAACAAGTAAAAGTTCAGGTACAGGGGGCTGCTAGGGTCAGCATGTGTCTACCATTCCAGGCAGTGGGACGCTATATTAGAATGACAATGGTATTCTCCTGTCATGACCAGAGCCCATGGTCTGACATTGGGGCTGCTGGGCACATTGTGTCTTTTGACGTAAAAGGGAAGATGGACAGGGTCCGGCCAAGACAGAAGATAATAGATCCCGGGTGCACTGCTGAAGGGGTAGGTAAATCCCTAGGGCTAACAGAGCCAGTGGTCAAAGGAATGCTGAAGGAAGAACAAATGGTAGATGTGTTGTTGCTAAGAAAGGAAGATGATTTGCTGTGCCCTATCCCACATGTCACCCCATGATAAACTTGGACTAACTAGTAAACATTTTCTTTAAAAAAAAAAAAAAAAACACAGGTAGTGGGAACAAATAACCAATGTATGCCACTAAATGGTATAAATGAACAACATTTTATTAGTACAAAAATATACAATACTAAGTCAGCAAAAAGTTTGCTGAAGGCACATGATACACATTAATTAAAATTTGCAAATTTTAATTAATTTAATTAATGTGTATCATGTGCCTTCAGCAAACTTTTTGCTGACTTAGTATTGTATATTTTGTACTAATAAAATGTTGTTCATTTATACCATTTAGTGGCATACATTGGTTATTTGTTCCCACTACCTGTGTTTTTCATTCTGACTGTGGGATATGGCCCTTTAAGGGTTCTAATTTTTAGTGGGTATTTTATGTGATTTATTAAACATTTTCTTTGTTGCAATGAACTTGGTGTCCCCTGAATTGTGTGCGCTGGTCCCGGAGGATGGAGGCCGGGAGACAGCAGAGGCTTGCGGCCTACAAATGAGTGTGATGCACCCCACACCTGACAGCACACTGGGACTGGGACACCGTTTTTCTGTAAAGTGCCACAGCGAAGCAGGACAGTGACTCGGTCATGACTGCCGCTCTGGTGCACTTTACATTCACACATTGTGTTTTTGTTGCTTTTTACCACATGTTTTTGCAGTGAAATTGTGTAGCCCTGGTATTTAAGGTACACAATACCAGGAGGATGAGTGGAGAGGTAATGGTTAAGGGCTCTACATGACATCACATACATTTCGGACACACCCAGCAGGGGTGTAGAGGGGTGTGGTTTTTAGCACAAGTGAGTCTGGAAGCGTCTCCTGAGGTGAAGGGAGTGAGATTGAGAGTGTGAGCAAGTCGAAGGGCACAGTGGAAGGAATTCAGAAGTGCTTTAGGATTAGAGAAGTCCTGCACATTGTCACCGGTCACTGGGGACCGAAGTGTCACTATAGCTCCAGGCATAGTGATAAAAGAACCAGAGGCTTACTGGACCTTAGGTGGTAGCAAGCAGCCTTGGAGTGTCAGTACGTAACAGAGGTCAGGTGGAATAGGAACTTTGAGCCTGATCAGCAAAAGAAAGAACCTAGTTCCATCATTGGAAGGCTTCGACCACAAAACTGACCGGGCAGTACAGCGTTGAAATAGCTGGAGTTTCAGGAGTGAACTACGCTTTATGCTGGTTGGACTCATCATCATTGGAAAGTTAAGGAGGCCCCTAACTTGCTCAGCTGTTGCCTCAAAACTCATCCTCCATCAACCCCATCAGCCTCCCTGGGACCTGCCTGAACAACTTGAAGTAAAAGGTATGGAAAGACGCTGATGTGTGAGACTGTGTTATTCAATTACATCCCTGCACAACCCCACCATAACTATCGACCTGAGGGAAGAGTCCCACCTGTAGGGGACCCGACATCTAGCTGCCTCACCATCCCCTCAGAGATCTACAGCAGCGCTGGTACAAATTACCAGAGACTACAGGTGGTGTCACGAACTGTATATATATACCTATCCTCCCTGTAAATATTCCCCCCAACATACGCCTGACCGCCAGGGCCACAGACCGAGCCAGCGCTACCTGTGACAACCCCATAGACTCCCATGGGCTCGGCTCTGAGTACCCCATTGCCCTGGTAACCCACAATTGTGGTGCGTGGTCGAGACAAACTTTGGCGTCACGAACAGGATACGAAACTCGCAAAACTGCGAGCCCTGTGTGCCTGTGGAGTGTTTTGGTGAAAAAGACTGTTGCTGTTGTTTGGCGCCAAATACCGCCATATTTGCCGCCATATTCGCGCCCTAAGGCGCTGGAGAAGAAGGTGGGCGTACCTGAAAGAGCGCGCAAAGTCTTGGACAGCCCCCGGCTCTGACTCATCGGCAGGTCCTGCGACAGGAAGTGAACGCTCTGACATCAGAGCGCCTGCGACGAAGGTCCTGTTCCCACTGCGGTGCCTGTGAAATAGCAGCGTCTGAAACCGGTAGGCTCCGTTTAACCAAGGGGGCGCTAAGATGTCACAGCAACCGGCCGACAGTGCAGCCCCAGCCGGAGGTCCCAATCCCGCACCGCCTGGCATTGTAGCGCCAGATGAGGGCGCAGGTCCAGCACCCAGTCCGGTAGTCCCGATCATGCCACTAACGCTCCCCTATATGCCTGGGGCGAAATGGCTTCCCCAGTACAGCGGTGAGCCAGGCACATTAGCCGGCTTCAAGCGGAAGTTATGCAGCATCCTAGAAATGTACTCCATGCCGGAGAGACAAAAAGCTGCTGTGCTGATAGGGCAGCTAACTGGCGCTGCTGAGAGGGAAGTGGAGACTTGGGATACCGTTGATCAGGAGTCGGTACCTGCGATCTTCCTTAAGCTGCATGCCATATTTGAAGATCACACAGAAACGGATCTCCGGATGGCCTTCTATCACTGTTCACAGCAACCAGGTGACAGCATCAGGGACTACGCTTGCCGACTACAGGGAGCCCTGAGAGCTCTCAAGCAAATTAACAATTTAAATGCTATCGACGAGAATAAGATGCTGAAAGAGCAATTTATACAGGGATTGAGATCCCAAGAGGAACGCAGAACTGTAAACTGGTGGTCCTTAGACCATCCGGATGCTACCTTTGATGCCCTAAAGGACATGGCAATAAAAGGGCTGCGGCCCCTGGGCAAACCCGAGGTGGCAACCCAACATCATCAGGCTGAAGTCACTCTGGAACCGGCAGTAACCCCCTTTTCCCCGTTAGTGGCCGAAGCCAAAGCGCAGGTGACACCTCCCAGTGAATTGGATTGTCTGCGCTCAGAGGTGCGCCAGCTGACTAAAAATCTGGCTGCTGTGATGAGTGCCCTGCAGCTGCGGAAAGAGGAGGAAGGGAAGATCTTGTTAGCTGACTGCCCAGAAGACGTCCCGTGGATGCACCGGAGAAGAAGGAAGACGTCGCCCCCCCGGAGGAGGACAACGCCACCCCCAGGAGCGACCTCTGATCAACACCCTCCTCGTCGAGAGATCATCTGTTACCGATGCAACCGGAAAGGTCATATGTCTCCACAGTGTCCTTTAAACGGGCAGAACCTGGGTCCGAGGGCCAACACCCAGGAGAATACCCGTCAGGCCCCCTAGACTGGAACCGCAGGTATGTGGGTGGGCGACCCTACCTGTCTATCATCCTAGATGGTATTGCAGTTCTGGCATTGTTAGACACTGGGTCCCAGGTGACCCTAATACCTGATGCCCTATATACTAAGTACTGGTCAATGGACAGTCTTAAACCCCCGAGCCCTGACTTTACCGTGTATGCTTCTAATGGTCTTCCTGTAGAAGTACTCGGGACGAAATGTGTAGATGTGAAGGTGGGCAGAGAGGAGTTGAAAGACCAGGGGCTTCTGGTAGTAAAGACTGTAAATGAGGAGAACGGTTTAAATATAATTTTGGGCACTAACATTATCGGTAATTGTTTGGGAGAAGTTGTGTTCTTGCTCCAACAGCTCGCTGAGATTGCCCGACCAAGGCAGAAAGGAGTAATCCAAAGAGAGATCCGGGCCCTGGTGTGTCAGCAGCAAGCGAAGCTTACAGACGGCGAAATTGGTAATGTACGGGTCACTGACTCGGATCCTATTGTGATACCCCCAATGAGTGAAATGATCATCTGGTGCAGGGCAGCCATAGGTCTGAGAGGACAGAATTACCAAGCTGTAGTAGAACCCCACCATTCAGAACATAGACCTACACTTATGACTGCTAGGGGAGTAGTAGAAGTGGTGAATGGAAGAGTACCGGTACGGCTTCTCAATTGGGGAGATGATGAGGTAAACTTACCCCGTTATGCAACCATTGCTAAACTACACGCTGTTGATAATAATTCTATTCTCCCGGCTGAGTCCTTAGACTCCCGCCAAATTGCGGAGGATAATGACCCGGCAACCCAGGTGGCGGAATGGTGTCAACAACTCCATGTTGGGACGGACACCACTCCCGCTCACCAGAAGCAAGGGGTATTACGGGTGGTGCAAGAGTACGCCCAAGTGTTTAGCAAGAATCCACTTGATTTTGGGATAATTAAGGGAGTACAACATCATATCCTACAGGCAGTCATCCTCCCATCAAAGAGCGGTATAGGCCCATACCTCCAGCCCATTATCAGAAGGCTAAAGAAATGTTGCATGATATGAAGAAAGCCGGGGTGATAAGGGATAGTTGTAGCCCCTGGGCAGCCCCTCTAGTTCTGGTTAAAAAGAAAGATGGTAGTATGAGAATGTGTGTGGATTACAGGCAGGTGAACCGCATAACACACAAGGATGCATACCCGTTACCACGTATAGAGGAATCATTAGCTGCTCTGAAAACGGCTAACTACTTTTCTACCCTCGATCTGACTAGTGGTTACTGGCAAGTGGCTGTGGCTGAGGAGGATCGTGAGAAAACGGCTTTCACCACCCCAATGGGGCTCTGTGAGTTCGACAGAATGCCGTTTGGGCTCAGCAGTGCCCCAGGAACATTTCAGAGAGTGATGGAGAACTGCCTGGGACATCTCAATTTTGAAACCGTGCTGCTATACCTAGACGACGTTATCGTGTATTCCAAGACTTATGAGGACCATCTGGAGCACCTGGCAGAAGTATTTGAGTCCCTGTCCAGGTACGGGATGAAGTTGAAACCCTCAAAATGCCATCTACTCAAACAGAAGGTACAATACTTGGGGCACATCGTCAGTTTGGAAGGAGTAGCGCTGGACCCAGAGAAAGTCACTGCCATCCAGAAGTGGCCGGAGCCGAAGAACCTTAAGGAAGTGCGACAGTTCCTGGGACTAACGGGTTACTACAGAAGGTTCGTGAAAGATTACACGAAGAAGGCAGCCCCTTTACAGGACCTCCTAGTAGGACAATCCCTAAAGAGCAGAAACCCTCCTTTCAATTGGGGTAAGGAACAGGCTGAAGCATTTCAAAAGATGAAAGAGATCCTTACAGGAGATGAGATCTTGACGTATCCTGATTACAACCAACCGTTCCTGCTGTACACCGATGCAAGTAATGAAGGTTTGGGAGCAGTTCTCAGTCAGAAGCAGAATGGCCAAGAAAAAGTCATCGCTTATGCTAGCAGAAAACTCAGGCCAACGGAGAGAAATCCGGAAAATTATAGCAGCTTCAAGCTGGAGTTTCTGGCGCTGGTCTGGGCCATTACTGAAAGATTTAAGCACTATCTGGCCTCCAACAAGTTCACGGCGTACACAGACAACAACCCGTTAACGCACCTGGAAACCGCCAAGCTGGGCGCCATGGAGCAGCGATGGATGGCTCGGTTGTCCAATTACCAGTTTACTATCAAGTACCGGGCAGGTCGAAAGAATGCTAATGCTGACGCGTTGTCCCGAAGGCCGCATGACTCTGACACGGAAGAAGAATCGGACGACCTGGAAGAAATTGAGCTACCCGCGTTCCATCGAAATGGGGTAGTCCATGAGCATCGAGTCTACCGAAAGCAGTATGGTGCAACATTAAATCCTTTACCCCATCACAGCTGGAAAGAGACTCAGGACAGTGATCCAGTGGTCAGCTGTATCAAGGAGTTGTTAAGACAGGAAGGTTCCTCTTTGGAAAAAGATGCACCTATGTCAGCAAAGCTCCTGTGGAACGAGAGAAGCAGGTTGTTCCTATACCGTGAGAAGTTGTGCAGGAGATACGTCAATCCCAGGACCCACGAGATGGTCTGGCAGATAGTGGTCCCCAAGGCAGACGTCCCAATGGTGTTGGAAGCATACCACGATCAAGCAGGACACTTTGGCTGGAGAAAGCTGGAGACCCTGTTGAGATGCCGGTTCTACTGGGTAGGGATGCGCAGCTCCATCGAGAGGTGGTGTCGAAACTGTGGACCCTGTGGTCTCAGAAGAAAGGACTACGGTAGTCAGAAGGCACCCCTGCAACCTATCCGGACGACTCGTCCCCTGGAGATTGTGGCCCTGGACCACGTCAAACTGTCGCCAAGTAGATCTGGATACTCATACGCCTTGACCATGGTAGACCATTACTCTAGATTTCTGGTGGTTGTTCCAGTTAAGGACCAGACCGCAGTGACGGCAGCAAAAACCTTTCAAGCAAGCTTCTGCAGACCGCATGGGTATCCGGAGCAAGTATTAACCGATCAAGGACCTGCTTTCGAAGCCGATCTATTCAAGGAGTTCTGTCACATGTATGGATGTAAGAAAATTAGAACAACACCATACCATCCCCAAACCAACGGTCTTTGCGAGAAAATGAACCATATTGTCCTTGATTTGTTGAGATCCATACCGTTGGAAGACAGGAATCGATGGCCGGACTTACT
Source organism: Oophaga sylvatica (assembly GCA_033576555.1). Taxonomy (NCBI): domain Eukaryota; kingdom Metazoa; phylum Chordata; class Amphibia; order Anura; family Dendrobatidae; genus Oophaga; species Oophaga sylvatica. Next base: position 1,173,591 of record JARQOD010000002.1, on the reverse strand, counting down.
ACCTGATTTGGTTGACTTGTATAACCATATACCTGTAAGTTCCACTAACTGCACTCCAGCCTATCTTATGAGAGCAAGGCCCGGAAGACTACCAATGGATCTAGAACTTGGAGTGGTAGAACCGGAGGCAGATGACGCCGTTGAAAACTGGGATATCAATCGGCAAGAGCAATACAGAAGAGTGCAAGTCTGCGTAGAAGAAAGTCTCAACAAGGCACGGGAAAAACAGGAAGATATTTACAACAGGAATGCTCCTGCCAAGCCTTTGATGCCTGGAGAAGTGGTATTGAAAAGGAAAAGGAAGATGCACAAATTGGATAACCAGTGGGAGCAAGAACCCTACGTCGTACAAGATTCCAAATATGACAACAGAAAAGTTTGTATCATCAGTAAGGACGGAGGAAGAACAATAACCACTGTGTCCAGAGACCATTTGAAATTGTGTCCAGAACCCTTAAAGCTTTGTGAAAAGAACCCTGTCATCAATCAAGAAGAAAGAAAGAAGAGGTCATACACACGGATCTGGGAGATTTCCCTGCGGATTGGCCCAGACTGGGAGATGCTGTAATAATTCCGGTGTTGCAGTTTTATCAGCCACAAGAGGAAGTTCTACCTCCAGTTGTGCCCATGGTGCCAGTTGAGCCAGTTCAGGAGTTACCCATTCCAGCAACACCTCAACCTACGGAATCTCAAGAAGGATCATCAGAAGCAGCGCCCCATGCTATGGGATCCCCTGGTGAAGCTGACTCACACCGCCCAGCCATCAGTACGCTTGCCAGATCCATAGAAAGATTGAGGCAGTTCTATAGTTTGCCGTTACGCAGAACAGATAGATCAGAGATTAATATACCTGAAGCTACTCCACGTAGATCAGAGCGAACCACAAAAGGGAAGATACCCATTCGATACCAGCAGTAATTATAACAAACTAATGTGAATATTGTAAAATGTGTATATATATATGTGTCTTTTCCTTATTGTGTCTTATAATGGACTCAGAGGCTGAGGACTGAGCCAGCCCAAGAACTGATCTTGTATATAGTTGCACTTTGTGCATCATCTTGGTTTTACATTAAACCACCCCAACTACCTATGAATACAAAACCCGTGTGGTGTGGCACTGAGTGAGGTCTGCATTCATATGTCCTGCAGCCCACCCAGGACCCACGTTGAAGGTTTGGTGCGGGTCCTTCACAAGAATATTGTCATCTATGTATATGAAAATGTCTATTTAATATTTTGTATTTTTCTATATTTAATGTTTTAATGCAACGTTCAAGAAATCCTTACCTCCCGGATGGGACGAGTTAATGTTTATTGTTAGTGCATAAACAAAATGTCTTTTTGTATTTCACAGCCCGGGAGTGCTGTCTTTTACCATGGGGGAATGTGTAGCCCTGGTATTTAAGGTACACAATATCAGGAGGATGAGTGGAGAGGTAACGGTTAAGGGCTCTACATGACATCACATACATTTCGGACACACCCAGCAGGGGTGTAGAGGGTGTGGTTTTTAGCACAAGTGAGTCTGGAAGCGTCTCCTGAGGTGAAGGGAGTGAGATTGAGAGTGTGAGCAAGTCGAAGGGCACAGTGGAAGGAATTCAGAAGTGCTTTAGGATTAGAGAAGTCCTGCACATTGTCACCGGTCACTGGGGACCGAAGTGTCACTATAGCTCCAGGCATAGTGATAAAAGAACCAGAGGCTTACTGGACCTTAGGTGGTAGCAAGCAGCCTTGGAGTGTCAGTACGTAACAGAGGTCAGGTGGAATAGGAACTTTGAGCCTGATCAGCAAAAGAAAGAACCTAGTTCCATCATTGGAAGGCTTCGACCACAAAACTGACCGGGCAGTACAGCGTTGAAATAGCTGGAGTTTCAGGAGTGAACTACGCTTTATGCTGGTTGGACTCATCATCATTGGAAAGTTAAGGAGGCCCCTAACTTGCTCAGCCGTTGCCTCAAAACTCATCCTCCATCAACCCCATCAGCCTCCCTGGGACCTGCCTGAACAACTTGAAGTAAAAGGTATGGAAAGACGCTGATGTGTGAGACTGTGTTATTCAATTACATCCCTGCACAACCCCACCATAACTATCGACCTGAGGGAAGAGTCCCACCTGTAGGGGACCCGACATCTAGCTGCCTCACCATCCCCTCAGAGATCTACAGCAGCGCTGGTACAAATTACCAGAGACTACAGGTGGCGTCACGAACTGTATATATATACCTATCCTCCCTGTAAATATTCCCCCCAACATACGCCTGACCGCCAGGGCCACAGACCGAGCCACCGCTACCTGTGACAACCCCATAGACTCCCATGGGCTCGGCTCTGAGTACCCCATTGCCCTGGTAACCCACAATTGTGGTGCGTGGTCGAGACAAAATCACAGCATTTTATTGTCCCAGCAAAGTGAACAATATTTCTGAAATCTGATGCACAGGTTGCTTATATTTTTCTTGCAGATTTGAAGCAGTTTCATACCTGAAGCATGTCAATTCTTTCAGTGTTTTTGAAGCATTTTTCACACATTCTAATGACTGCTGAAAAAATGCATAGTAAAAACGCATCAATAACACATGCAGATGTGTAGCCCAGCTACGCAGGCACACATAAAGTCCAGGAGAGTGCACAGGAAGGTAACAGCAAAGCTTGATATCTATGCACTTCACTCACACTTTTAGACACACCCATCAGGGGTACAAGAGGAAGTGACATTTAGCAATCAGAGTTCAGTCAGTTTCCTGTCTTCGGACAGTGCAGTTCAGTGCCAGTGGAGTCTGGACTTGGAAGGAGAGGAGAGAGGATTGAATCCTCGCAGAGCTAGCGTAGCTCACCTGACAAGCAAGTGGAGGCTAGTACGGGTGAAGTGGATCATCCTAGCCTAGTCAGAGCTACCCTTAATCAGTACCTCAACAGAAGCTGAAGTAAGGAGGATACTGAGAGCTGCTCAGCGAGCTCTGGAGAAAGCTGACATTACCAACGAAGCTCCAAGTGTTTATGCTAAGAGCGAGAGCAGGGCGAAGGGCAAAGTGGAGAAGACAGATAGAGAAGTGCTTCAGGTATTTGATTGCCTGCACTAAATTGCCGGACACCGGGGTCCGAAGCGTTGCTACAGTTTCAAGCTTAGTAGCAAGAAAACCGGAGGCATCTGGACTACAGGTCGCAGAGAGCAGCCCTAAGTGTCAATACGTAATCGGAGACAGGAGGAACAAGGACTTTTAGCAGGGCCCCGCATAAAAGGACTCTGTTCTCACCACATAGAAGGCTCCACCACAATGTTGGCCGGGCAGTACAGCTATTAAGAAAGCTGGAGATTCAGAGTTAACTTCGCTTCAGGCAAGTTGGACTCACATGTATATGGAAGTAAAGGAGGCCTCTAACCTGCTCAGCTGTTACCCGAATGTGCACTCTCCACCCCGACCAGCTCCCCGGGATCTGCTTGAACCACCATCAGTAAAAGGTATGAAAAGAAGCTGCATTGTGTTTGACTGAATTCTTACTACACCCTGCGTCATCATCATCACCATAGACTTCCAGGGACCCGTCTCACCTGTGGGAGACTTACTACCAAGCTGCCCCATAACATCCCCTGTGAAAGTCCTTATAGCAGCGCTGGTTCAATTAACCAGATACCACAGGTGGCGTCACAAACTACCTATCCTAAATATCCCCTGTAAATATTCCCCCCATCGCATTGACTGCCAGGGCCACGGACCGAGTCCCGCTGCCAGTGACATCTCCCATGGAAATCGATGGGCTCGGCTCTGAGTACCCCATAGCCCTGGTATCCACAATTGTGGTGCGAGTCACAAAAATGTGGCAGAAATAAAGATATAGACATTTCTGCAACAAATACTTGTTACCACTTGCACATGCCAGTAGGGTATCTAAATTTATATTGACTGATTATGCTTATGATCTTGTTGAGGTGGCACGATGAAACAAGATCAGCAATAAACAATTAAACCACAAAACAACAGTAGAACAAGGTGTCTTTTTACTGTCCTGCCTCACTAGTGAATAAAAACTACCATGCAGCACAAAATACTTGTGGAGCTAATCAATTAGAAAGCATAACATACCACTAAACCACCATTTAAAGTGTTTCTCCAGTCTATGTGAAGGCAGACTGCTGAGTCGTAACAGAAGACAATGTAAACACTCTCATGATTCCCCTTTGTTTCTCGTGTGGGTGGGCGGTCACTTGACTTCATGCATATGTGGCGCCCTGAGGGTCCAGTTGCCACAGAGATGTTGCATCGCACCCAGTGGTGTGACACCTGACTCTCAGGTAAGGAGGAAGCACCCCATTGACTCCATCACCGCATCCACACACATCATGCCAGTGCTGAGCTTCAGGCTGGTTAGTAAAGGGTGTAGAGTTGGGTGGGTGGAGTCAGTTGCAGCATTAGGCTGCAGCATGTTAGATTAGAGTTCAGTTGGAGACAGGCAGGCAGTGTGTGGGTACTGCCTGGCCTGCAGCTCCTCTGAGTTCACCTCAGGGAGCCGTGCTGAAGAGAGCGAAGGGGTCCTGGGCTGAGACAGCAATTGAAGCTGTGCCCCATCCACCAGAAGGAAGGACCAGGCAAACATCGGGAGACAGTTCCTAGACTGGTGGGTCAGTTCATCGCCATTAGTAATACCGCGTCTAGTGGGACTCTTCAAGAGCCACTAGCTACCATAATCCCATCCGGAGGCAGCTAGGGATCAAGTACGTCCAGGCATCCGACAGTGTTCCGGTCTCCGTGAAGAGGAGAGCAGTGCACCGGGACATTGGGTCGTACCTGTAAACTGAAAGGATCCAATACTACCTCGTCTGAGGGCTCTGTGGTAGGGAGGTGCAGAGAGGAGTAAGGAGTATAGCACAAGAAGCCGGAAAGGAACATAAAGGGAGTCTTTGGAAGTGTGACCAATCTATCTGAGGGTTACTGGACTACTCGCTGGAAGGACACAGTGCCTGGCTGGAATCTGGTGTACAACAGACTGTGAGTAAATTTTTGAAACTGCACAAGAACTGTTTCCTGCATTATTACTCCGTCGCACACTCCACTCTGCTACATCAATCCTGCACCATAGCTTTACCTTACATCTACCTGCCCTGGAAGGATACAGTCTTACCTGTAGAAGACTTATCACCTAGTTGCACAACACCATCCCTTCCAGAGGACCTGCACAGCAGCGCTGGTCACCCTGACCAGGTACTACAGGTGGCGTCACGACAAACTACACGAATATTTAATTCCCTGTAAATATCCCCTTTTCAGTGAGCCCCAGGGCCACGGACCGAGCTGTGCTACCCGTGACATCCCCCATAGAAATCAACGGGCTCGGTGCCGAGTACCCCACGGCCCTGGTACGTGCGGCTCATCTTTGGCGTTACGAACAGGATTCTGAAGCTCGCTATAAGCGAGTCCTGTGTGCCTGAATTGGACTGTTTTATGCTAAAGACTGTATTTGCCATCTTTGTGACTTTGTGCCGCCATATTCGCGCCCTGAGGCGCTGGTGAAGAAGGAGGGCGTGCTTTCGTGGGCGTGCGCTCACTCAGTGGCGCGAAAGAAATGTCCGCCTACCCTAAATGTTACTGCAATCTCCGGACATGTCCATCAGCGATGGAGTTCCGCCTCCTAATTCCCCATGGCGGGAGAAGGAAGAGAAAACCCCGCCTCCATACCAAAGAGGGGGCCCCTCCTGAGGAAGAGATCCGTTGTGACCTGGAGAAGCTGACCCTCTCCATTGAAGAAGAAGTGGATGCTGCCCTGCTGTATCTGGCCCGGCACCGCGTTGAAGTGGAGAAAATGGAGCGAAGCTGGAGGGCTCTGGAGCTGCGGCTGCAGCAGAGCCGACCGCTCCCTACACCGCCCGCGCGTCTGCCACCGGCGCCACCTGAAGCAGAGTCTGAGATCTGGCCGGAGGCTGATCCGGAAGGAGCCATACCTGACCCCGCCGAGGACGCGGCGACAGGAGAGGAGGACTGCGGAGGCCTCACCCGGACCAGAACGCCGGTCCACCCCGGAACCAGACACCGTACCTGTAGCAGAGGAAAGCTGTCCCCCGGCAGGGATGAAGGAGGAAGACCGGCCCTGCGGCCTAGAGGACCGGAGTGAACCAGCTCTTCAGGTAACCAGCGATGATATCCCTGCTGCAGATGCTGACACCCTGCTGGAACCCCTGACACCCCCACCAGCCCAGTGTGCACCAGTCATACGGACACAAGCGGTGGAGTCGGTGACCCTGGTGCTGGGCGCCGTGCCCGTGAGTGGTCCTGTGCTTGCACAGCCACCAGGTGTCGCTACTACCAAGTAAATGAGAAAAACAGGACAGGTTCTACAAATGTATATAGTGTATTAATGTATATAGTATGCAAATGTTGCCATAACCCGGAGGGGTGATTGCCTTTGATATTGCTTTTCTGAACTGGTGGCTGAGGACTCTGCCAGCCCGAAAACTGTCCTTGTATATAGTTAGCACTTCGGTGCCTCATCTTGGTTTCACTTAATTACCTCGGAAGTTTAAAACCCGTTTGGTGTGGCCGAAGGTGAGGACTGCTGGAAAAGTCAGTTATGTCTTGCAGCCCACCCAAGACCACCGTTGGAGGTTTGGAGCAGGTCCTCCACAAGTATATGTTTACTTGAACTGTGAAGTAAATATTAAAAGTGTTTTCTTGCAACGTTTAACCTGAAGTGCCTCCCATAAAGGGATGATGCGTTTGAAAATGTTATACTGTTTTGCTAAGCATTTATAAAAATTTTGTATGTTTCTTATGTAACATCTTTACTCTATTACAGCCCGGGAGTGCTGTGTTTAACCAGGGGGGAATGTGGCGCCCTGAGGGTCCAGTCACCACAGAGATGTTGCATCGCACCAGCGGTGTGACACCTGACTCTCAGGTAAGGAGGAAGCACCCCATTGACTCCATCACCGCATCCACACACATCATGCCAGTGCTGAGCTTCAGGCTGGTTAGTAAAGGGTGTAGAGTTGGGTGGGTGGAGCTAGCTGCAGCATGAGGCAGCAGCGTGTTAGATTAGAGTTTAAGTCAGAGACAGGCAGGCAGTGTGTGGGTACTGGCCTGACCTGCAGCTCCTCTGAGTTCACCTCAGGGAGCCGTGCTGAAGAGAGCGAAGGGGTCCTGGGCTGAGACAGCAATTGAAGCTGTGCCCCATCCACCAGAAGGAAGGACCAGGCAAACATCGGGGAACGGTTCCTAGACTAGTGGGTCAGTTCATCGCCACTAGTAACACCGTGTCTAGTGGGACTCTTCAAGAGCCACTAGCTACCATAATCTCATCCGGAGGAAGCTAGGGATCAAGTACGTCCAGGCATCCGACGGTGTCTCGGTCTCCGTGAAGAGGAGAGCAGTGCACCGGGACATTGGGTCGTACCTGTAAACTGAAAGGATCCAATACTACCTCGTCAGAGGGCTCTGTGGTAGGGAGGTGCAGAGAAGGAGTAAGGAGTGTAGCACAAGAAGCCGAAAAGGAACATAAAAGGGAGTCTTTGGAAGTGTGACCAATCTATCTGAGGGTTGCTGGACTACTCGCTGGAAGGACACAGTGCCCGGCTGGAATCTGGTGTACAACAGACTGTGAGTAAATTTTTGAAACTGCACAAGAACTGTTTCCTGCATTATTACTCCGTCGCACACTCCACTCTGCTACATCAATCCTGCACCATAGCTTTACCTTACATCTACCTGCCCTGGAAGGATACAGTCTTACCTGTAGAAGACTTATCACCTAGCTGCACAACACCATCCCTTTCAGAGGACCTGCACAGCAGCGCTGGTCACCCTGACCAGGTACTACAGGTGGCGTCACGACAAACTACACAAACATTTAATTCCCTGTAAATATCCCCTTTTCAGTGAGCCCCAGGGCCACGGACCGAGCTGTGCTACCCGTGACATCCCCCATAGAAATCAACGGGCTCGGTGCCGAGTACCCCACGGCCCTGGTACGTGCGGCTCACATACAATTTGCATACTTGCAGTCACATGAGAATTACACTCTCCACTGTTTCTCAATGTTCTGTTCAGGAACACTCTATTGGACAGCGGCCAGGACACCATGGCTCCATCAAGAGGGACACAGATTTGACATTCTACAGCAGGGTTCTCCAACTCCAGTCCTTAAGGCCCACCAACAGGTCATGTTTTCAGGATTTCCTTTGAATTGCACAGTTGATGCAATTTTCACCTGGGCAATACTAAGGAAATCCTGAAAACATGACCTATTGGTGGGCCTTAAGGACTGGAGTTGGGGAACTCTGTTCTACAGGATGCCAACTTAAAAACCACGGCCTAGCTGGAAGAATACAGATCTGCTCCATTGACCATCATTGAACCTTCAATAACATTCGGAGAATCCAGGTTAGGACATTAAGGTCACCTGGCCATGTACCTGAATAGACAGTCAGCTTCCTAAGTTTGTCATTATCTCCTCTCTGTGGGTGCTTGTCAAAAGCAGGGTGCCACTGGTGGAGGTAGTCGGCCCTGGAAATCACGAAGTCACAGCTGCTTTAATCCCGGTGTAAGGGTCGACTAGGACCGTAGTCATGGCCGAGGACACCTGGGCTTCTGTGTTCTGGCCTCCCCTCACAGAAACATATTCACCATTAGTCAGCATACCTGTGCCTTCAGGTCCAGCTCCTTCTGGTTCTCCCCTATGCTGTGGGAGATCCTTTCCAAGTAGAATTGCATAAACTCAGACACAGTCCGTTTCAACATCAACAAGAACTTCTTTACTAGGTTCATTACACAGCACATCCAAAATCTTCACGTCCTTTACAACAGGCTTCACAAAACAATGTTCCTTTTCTTTCCCTGCACTTCTCTTACGGCTACACAGCACGGACCTGGGTCTGACGGTCCCTGACGGTTCCTCAGCATTCTCTCTGTACAGCTCTGCTACGGACATGCATCCTCAATTTGTTTCCCCCAGACACAAGATCATTAGTTCCCGGAGTCATAAGCCACTGCGAGAGATTCCTGCCCTTCTGTACTGTCCCCTGTGCTGGCACAGCTTCTTCACAGTCTGTACTCACTGCATCTGTGGGTTCCCCTGGCCGTTTCGCCCTGGTCCTAAGGGTATCGGCCCATGCGATGAGTTGCCACATACTGGAACCACTATTGGGTCCCCAACTGTATCAGCCCGCTGCTGTGGTGTACTGCTGTAGTCGATGGCTGGGCCTTACTCCTTCAATCTTGTATGGCTGCTGTGGTGTCCTGGGCCTATAGCCCTTGTGGACGATTCAGGCTAAGTGCACACGTTCAGGAATATTTGCGTTTTTTTCGCGGGAAAAAACGCGTCAAAATGCATGTATTAGCATCCTATCATTTAGAATGAATTCCGCAAATTTGTGCACATGGTGCGTTTTTTCCGCAAAAAAAACGCATCGCGGAAAATCTAGCAGTATGTCCATTAATTTGCGGATTTCTAGCGTTTTCCGCTTTATTATTGACCTAGAAAGTTCAGGAAAAAATCGCGGTAAAACACGTCAAAACCGCGCAAAAACGCACAAAAACGCGCATTTTTGCCGCGAAAAAGTCGGTTTTGCTCAGGAATATCTGCAAACATTCTGCAAACGTGTGCACTTAGCCTCAGGCGTCCAGCCCTAACTAACTCTAATAAGGAATGTTCCTGACTTACCACACAGCAGCCCCTCCTACTATTGACCATATACTTACACTAAACACTAAGAACTGTGGACACTAAAATGCCCCCATCTAGTGGCCATTAATAGTAACTACACTTATCCTATTATATGAATACAACAGCACTCAAATGTACATTAAATACAGATAGTAATATGGTAATACTGTACATCTATTAGTGTATCAATACCATTGAAGCATAATGGTAATACACATTTAAGTGTAGCAGTACCATTATGTATTAACAAATATACATACATTGATAGTACACGGTACCGAGATGAAAGAGGAAGACAAAGGTATAACAGTAATATATCATACCCCCCTACACTGGCGAGCCAGCGGAAGGATGAGACTCTGTAATGTTCACCATCTTGGGTATTTTGCTGGGACTGTTCTATATGTTATTGTCTGTTTGGTGGTTCAACAAAGTATTACCACGCTGTTTTAACCCTCACCCTACGTTTTCTGAGTAGTATTATGCCTACTGGAAAGGAGAGTGGGAGTTCAGTGGGATCATCCCTTGTCCATGCTGTCTCGGGTGACCAGATGAGAGGACCCACTGACCTTTGTTTCTCCACAGATACAAAAAAGCCAGATGTCATATAGTGAAGCTACATAAAGTTGAGAAGGTTCTGGAGGCTCCGACTGTGAGTGAAGGAACAAAAATAATCCACAGGTTCCAACTGTAAATAAGCAGGACACACAGATTACATTGCTGTGCTCTAGTTCCAACCGACCAGGATACAGTGGACAGTGCCGGATTTGGGTCTACACCCTGCAGTCTCAGGCGTTTGCTGAATGTCAGTCACTGTCATCTCGTCCTGCCAGGATAGAGAGAAGCAGTAAATGAGAGTGCATTGGGGCAAAAAAATTCCACGAAGCGCTAAGCAAGCTACATGATTTGCCCCTCTTTCAGTTCCTCAAAAGTTGGGAGCTACGCTACTGGCATGTTTTCAATTTTTGGAATTATTGAAAAACGTAGTGGCCTGAGCTATGGGAGCGACATCTGAGGCCTCACATCCAGGAACGATGCAACTTGTATCACAGGTATGAAACTGATAGAGACGCTCTCTGAGGCTGGAGACATCAGGGGCAAGTCATCATTATCGGTTTGTTGGTCGGCATTTTTTGTGATTGCTTCTCAACAGGTCATGGTGCCTTCATAATATTTGAAATCAACAACAACAACAAAAAGGACATCCCAAAAAATCTCATAATATCCCCAGACGCTGTGCACAGTGCTGCTCTCACGGCATCATCCGGACATGTGACCACTCTTGGACACAGTGGGCACATCAGAGACAGAGGATGACAGCGGGCACATCAGAGACAGAGGATGACAGCGGGCACATCAGAGACAGAGGATGACAGCGGGCACATCAGAGACAGAGGATGACAGCGGGCACATCAGAGACAGAGGATGACAGCGGGCACATCAGAGACAGAGGATGACAGCGGGCACATCAGAGACAGAGGATGACAGCGGGCACATCAGAGACAGAGGATGACAGCGGGCACATCAGAGACAGAGGATGACAGCGGGTACATCAGAGACAGAGGATGACAGCGGGCACATCAGAGACAGAGGATGACAGCGGGCACATCAGAGACAGAGGATGACAGCGGGCACATCAGAGACAGAGGATGACAGCGGGCACATCAGAGACAGAGGATGACAGCGGGCACATCAGAGACAGAGGATGACAGCGGGTACATCAGAGACAGAGGATGACAGCGGGCACATCAGAGACAGAGGATGACAGCGGGCACATCAGAGACAGAGGATGACAGCGGGCACATCAGAGACAGAGGATGACAGCGGGCACATCAGAGACAGAGGATGACAGCGGGCACATCAGAGACAGGATGACAGCGGGCACATCAGAGACAGAGGATGACAGCGGGCACATCAGAGACAGAGGATGACAGCGGGCACATCAGAGACAGAGGATGACAGCGGGCACATCAGAGACAGGATGACAGCGGGCACATCAGAGACAGAGGATGACAGCGGGCACATCAGAGACAGAGGATGACAGCGGGCACATCAGAGACAGAGGATGACAGCGGGCACATCAGAGACAGAGGATGACAGCGGGCACATCAGAGACAGAGGATGACAGCGGGCACATCAGAGACAGAGGATGACAGCGGGCACATCAGAGACAGAGGATGACAGCGGGTACATCAGAGACAGAGGATGACAGCGGGCACATCAGAGACAGAGGATGACAGCGGGCACATCAGAGACAGAGGATGACAGCGGGCACATCAGAGACAGAGGATGACAGCGGGCACATCAGAGACAGAGGATGACAGCGGGCACATCAGAGACAGGATGACAGCGGGCACATCAGAGACAGAGGATGACAGCGGGCACATCAGAGACAGAGGATGACAGCGGGCACATCAGAGACAGAGGATAACAGCGGGCACATCAGAGACAGAGGATGACAGCGGGCACATCAGAGACAGAGAATGACAGCGGGCACATCAGAGACAGAGGATGACAGCGGGTACATCAGAGACAGAGGATGACAGCGGGCACATCAGAGACAGAGGATGACAGCGGGCACATCAGAGACAGAGGATGACAGCGGGCACATCAGAGACAGAGGATGACAGCGGGCACATCAGAGACAGAGGATGACAGCGGGCACATCAGAGACAGAGGATGACAGCGGGCACATCAGAGACAGAGGATGACAGCGGGCACATCAGAGACAGAGGATGACAGCGGGCACATCAGAGACAGAGGATGACAGCGGGCACATCAGAGACAGAGGATGACAGCGGGTACATCAGAGACAGAGGATGACAGCGGGCACATCAGAGACAGAGGATGACAGCGGGCACATCAGAGACAGGATGACAGCGGGCACATCAGAGACAGAGGATGACAGCGGGCACATCAGAGACAGAGGATGACAGCGGGCACATCAGAGACAGAGGATGACAGCGGGCACATCAGAGACAGAGGATGACAGCGGGCACATCAGAGACAGAGGATGACAGCGGGTACATCAGAGACAGAGGATGACAGCGGGCACATCAGAGACAGAGGATGACAGCGGGTACATCAGAGACAGAGGATGACAGCGGGTACATCAGAGACAGAGGATGACAGCGGGCACATCAGAGACAGAGGATGACAGCGGGTACATCAGAGACAGAGGATGACAGCGGGCACATCAGAGACAGAGGATGACAGCGGGCACATCAGAGACAGAGGATGACAGCGGGCACATCAGAGACAGAGGATGACAGCGGGCACATCAGAGACAGAGGATGTACTTGAATTTATCATTTCATGAAGATATTGGGGACATTCACGAAGCAAAATATGCCAAAAATTGACAAATATAGCATGAGCCAATAGTTTGTTATATGTTTATGACACATTTTACTCCTCACTAGAGAAAGCGGAGCAATGAACCAAAATATATGGCAAAGTGTTTAATAGCAGTCGTTACTATCGGAATAACACGTCAGCCATGAGGTGACCAGGAAGGGAAAGTATCCATCATGTCAAGCGCCAAATTTACCATGCAGGGTGCGTCAATTAGTAAAACTGCTGCAATTTGTATCCTGCCTTAGGACTCATGCAGACGTTTGTGTGGGCCCAACATGGATATCATGTAGTATGGGCCCGCAATAGCATGGACCGTAATGCATGTACCGTAATACCGTAATGCATGGACCGCAATGCATGGACCGTAATGCATGGACCGTAATGCATGGACCGTAATACTGTAATGCATGGACCGCAATGCATGGACCGTAATGCATGGACCGTAATGCATGGACCGTAATGCATGTACCGTAGTACCGTAATGCATGGACCGCAATGCATGGACCGTAATGCATGGACCGTAATACCGTAATGCATGGACCGCAATACATGGACCGTAATGCATGGACCGTAATACCGTAATACATGGACCGCAATGCATGTACCGTATGTCACGCTGTCTAATGATATGTGTACGATGTCAGTAAACTATTCTTACAGAAACAACACTCTATACAACAAGTATTTATAGCAACATCAGCATGTAAGTATAGAATAGATTTACCTGACATGATATCTGCTGAACTCAGGGTTAATCTTGAGGACTTGATGAGCTGAAACAGGAAAGAGGTGGACCGGGATCTAACCTGACCCTAAACTGGGGTCCTAACTAATCCCTCACCTTGGAGGTACTGATAATGGTTCAGAGGTCCAAGTCTCCAGCCTAACCTAGTCTCCTATCAGTCCCTGAACCCTGTAATCAGTCCTAAGAAGGACCCTGATTACCACCAAAGGGATATGGGCTGATCTCTGCTAAATACACAGATTAGACATATAGGACAGACTGGAGAAAACACAGACTTGCATACACACTCAAACACAGAAGGAACATAAATGATCTGGGATATTAAACTCTAAGCAAGGTGAGCTTAAAACAACTAAGGAGCTCTTTAACTTAAGTCTATACAGATTCATTCCTATCTGTGGTCTGCATGAAGAATTTCACTGGCAACTCCCAAAACAGACAACCAGGGATTTAAAGGAAACCAATCAACAAATAATCAATTGCAGCCGGGAGAAACTGAACCCAGTCCCAGAACCGAGCACAGACAGAATTAACTCCCTCACTGCCAAACACAAAGAAACAGCAACTCAGCTGTGAGAAGTCAGAATGTGCAACCGCGACGATCTTCGTGGCGATGCACACATGACAGTACCCCCCGTTCTACGAGGGGCCTCCGGACCCTCAGGGCCAGGTCTGCCCGGGTGAGTTCTGTGGAAGGTCCGAACCAACCGATCTGCGTTAATGTCAGACGCAGGAACCCACGTCCTCTCCTCTGGACCATACCCCTTCCAATGCACCAAGTACTGAAGGGACCGGCGATTCAGACGTGAGTCAATGATCTTTGACACTTGAAACTCCAAGTTACCATTGACCACCACTGGAGGAGGAGGTAGAGGTGACGGTATGACTGGTGCCACGTACCTCTTAAGTAATGACTTGTGGAACACATTGTGGATTTTAAACGTAGGAGGGAGGTCCAGACGAAATGCCACAGGATTAATTATGGAACTGATCCTGTACGGCCCGATGAATCTGGGACCCAGTTTCCAGGAGGGAACTTTAAGTTTTATATTCCTGGTAGACAACCATACCAGATCGTTCACATTCAGATCTGGACCAGAAACTCTCCTCCTATCAGCCATACGTTTATAACGGTTCCCCATAGCACTCAGATTATTCAATACACCTCTCCACACTGAAGCAAGTGACGACGAGAAACGCTCCTCCTCAGGAACCCCAGAAGGGCCCCCCCCATTGAAAGTACAAAACTGGGGATGAAAACCATATGCCCCAAAAAACGGGGATTTACCAGTGGACTCGCTCCGCCTGTTGTTAAGAGCGAACTCTGCCAGAGGCAAGAAAGAAGACCAGTCCTCCTGGTTCTCTGAGACAAAACACCGAAGATAAGTCTCAAGGCTTTGATTCAGACGCTCTGTCTGACCATTGGTCTGCGGATGAAAAGCCGAGGAAAATGACAATTGCATCCCCCGACGTAAACAAAATGCCCTCCAAAATTTAGACACAAACTGAGACCCCCTATCCGACACCACATCAGAAGGCAACCCATGAAGTCTCACAATCTCCCCAATGAACACCTGCGCCAGAGTTTTAGCATTAGGGAGGGCAGGAAGAGCAATGAAATGTGCCATCTTACTGAACCTGTCAACTACCACCAGTATGACAGTTTTCCCTGACGACGGAGGAAGATCCGTAATGAAGTCCATAGACAAATGAGTCCATGGACGCTCCGGAAGTTTCAAGGGTAAGAGGGTCCCAGACGGACGGGTATGAGGAGTTTAGAGCGAGCACAAACCCCACAGGACGCGACAAAAGTTATAACATCTTTCTTAACGTTAGGCCACCAAAACCGGCGAGAAAGGAGATCTAAAGTAGCCTTACTCCCTGGATGTCCTGCTAAAGCAGAATTATGATGTGCCTCAATAACCTTTTGTCTCAACTGATTTGGGACAAACAGTCTCCCTGGAGGTCCTGCAGGGGCGTCCCCCTGAGCCTCTAACACCTCCTCCTCAAGCTCAGAACATACAGCCGACACTACCACCCCCTCCTGAAGGATAGGAATCGGGTCATCCGTTTTCCCGGCCCCTGGGAAACTGCGAGACAAGGCATCAGCCTTAACATTCTTAGACCCAGGGTGATATGTGACGACAAAATTAAACCTGGTAAAAAACAACGACCATCGAGCTTGTCTGGAATTCAGACGCTTAGCAGATTCCAAATACAGCAGGTTTTTGTGATCAGTAATGACGGTAACCGGGTGGACTGCCCCCTCCAAAAAGTGACGCCATTCTTCAAAAGCCAACTTAATGGCCAAAAGTTCCCTATTGCCGATATCATAATTCCTTTCGGCGGACGACAACTTCTTAGAAAAGAAAGCGCACGGATGCCATTTACCAGGGGACGGACCCTGGGACAATATTGCACCCACCCCTACGTCAGACGCGTCCACCTCCACAACGAACGGCTGTGATGCATCTGGTTGGATGAGAACGGGTGCCGAAGCAAAACATTTTTTCAAAGAGGAAAAAGCTTGGCAAGCTTTGTCCGACCATTTAGAAAAATCCTCCCTTTTCTTGTCATGTCAGTGAGAGGTTTGACAACAGATGAGAAATTACAAATAAATTTCCGGTAGTAGTTAGCAAACCCCAGAAAACGCTGCAGAGCCTTAAGATCCTCTGGCTGATCCCATTCAAGCACTGCTCTCACTTTTTCAGGGTCCATACGGAAACCGGAGGCTGACACCAAGAAACCCAAAAACTGAAGTTCCTGTACAGCAAATACACACTTTTCCAGTTTGGCGTATAGTTTATTGTCTCGCAAGATCTGCAACACCTGTCTCACATGCTCCTGGTGAGACACAAGATCTGGCGAGTAAATTAAAATGTCATCCAAATATAGACCACAAACAGCCCCACAAGGTGACGAAAAATGTCATTAACAAAATGTTGGAATACTGCAGGTGCAGTAGTCAGACCAAAAGGCATGACAAGGTTCTCATAATGTCCCTCCGGCGTGTTAAACGCCGTTTTCCACTCATCCCCCTCTTTTATCCTAATCAAATTATACGCCCCCCTGAGATCCAATTTAGAGAACCATTTGGCACCCACAATTTGATTGAAGAGATCAGGAATAAGAGGGAGAGGATACGGATCTCGAACAGTAATCCGATTAAGTTCGCGGAAATCCAAGCAAGGGCGTAGGCCTCCATCTTTTTTCTTCACAAAGAAGAAATCCCGCGGCTACTGGGGAAGATGAAGGTCTAATATGCCCTTTGGCCAGACTTTCCGAAATATAGTCTTTCATAGCCTGCCTCTCAGGACCAGAAAGGTTATATAACCTAGCTTTAGGTAACAGCATCAGGAAGTAAATTAATAGAGCAGTCATACACGCGATGAGGAGGCAACTCCTGACACCCCTCCTCAGAGAACACATCCCCAAAGTCCTCCAAAAAAGGAGGCAAAGTACTAGGCACGACCGCACTGATGACTGTGTTCATGCAGTTACTTTTGCAAAACTCACCCCATTGGCTTATCTCTCTGGACTGCCAATTAATCACAGGGTTATGTTTAACCAACCAAGGAAGTCCCAACACAATAGGAGTAGGTAGACCCTCCAACACATAACAAGATAATTGTTCCCTATGTATCGCCCCTACCCGAATATCAATGTTATGGACCTCATGAACAAAGCTACCTTGGCCGAGAGGCCTGGCGTCAATGGAGAATATAGGGATCGGTTTGGCCAATACACTCAGATGCATACCTTGAGCCTGAGCAAACTGAGCGTCAACCAGATTAGCCCCGGACCCACTATCAAGAAGAACAGAAAATCTCTCCACTCTCGTACCAACCACCATCTCCACTGGTACAAGGAACTGAGAAGAACTAGCGGACGAAATACATACTCCCAGGTTGTCGTCCACCACACAACCTGGGATTAACAGTTTTTCCGGCAACTTTTTGCTCAACAAGGCACGGGATGGACATCCCCCAACAAAATGTCCCTCTTTCCCGCAGAAGAAACACCTTCTAGTCCTGCTGCGTACCACCAATCCCCTCCTACGAAATGATGTCCCTCCCAACTGCATAGGCTCCTCTGAACAGACAAGGGGAACCTCAACATAAGGGACTTTTGTAGTAGGTGGAGCAACTACTGGGGGCGGAGTTACCTCACCCCTCTCCCGAAGCCGTCTATCAGTACGGATAGCTAGGGCCATAGCAGCCTCCAGTGATGGAGGAGAATCATACTGAGCCAAAACGTCCTTTAATTTGTCAGAAAGCCCATGACAAAACTGCTCCTAAGAGCTGGGTCATTCCACTGAGTATCTGTGGCCCATCTACGGAACTCAGAAGCAAATTCCTCCGCCGGACGATCTCCCTGCTGTATCTTACGTAATTTTGTCTCAGCAAGAGAGACCCGATCTGGGTCATCATATACCAAACCCAGGGCAGTAAAAAATCGATCTACAGACTGTAGAGCCGGGGATCCCGGAGGAAGGGAGAATGCCCAGGATTGAGGGTCCCCTTGTAGGAGCGAGATAACAATTCCCACTCTCTGCTCTTCACTCCCTGATGATCGAGGCCGAAGCCGAAAATACAATTTACATGCTTCCCGGAAGGTGAAAAATTTGTCTCGCCCACCAGTGAACCTGTCCGGGAGAGCTACTTTAGGTTCAAATCTGGTTTGCTCCAGGGGAGACAAAACTTTGGACTTAATGTCCGTCAGCTCCATGGATAATCCCTGCAACTGCAGAGCCAGCTGGGCTACTGGATCCATGGCAACTGGGATAATTTTATTGGCCAGTGAAAATGTCACGCTGTCTAATGATATGTGTACGATGTCAGTAAACTATTCTTACAGAAACAACACTCTATACAACATATAGTTTAGCAACATCAGCATGTAAATATAGAATAGATTTACCTGACACGATATCTGTTGAACTCAGGGTTAATCTTGAGGACTTGATACGCTGTCACAGGAAAGAGGAGGACCGGGGTCTAACCTGACCCTAAAACTGGGGTCCTAACTAATCCCTCACCTTGGAGGTACTGATAATGGTTCAGAGGTCCAAGTCTCCAGCCTAACCTAGTCTCCTATCAGTCCCTGAACCCTGTAATCAGTCCTAAGAATGACCCTGATTACCACCAAAGGGATATGGGCTGATCTCTGCTAAATACACAGATTAGACATATAGACAGACTGGAGAAAACACAGACTTGCATACACACTCAAACACAGAAGGAACATAAATGGTCTGGGATATAAAATTCTAAGCAAGTTGAGCTTAAAACAACTAAGGAGCTCTTTAACTTAAGTCTATACAGATTCAATCCTATCTGTGGTCTGCATGAAGAATTTCACTGGCAACTCCCAAAACAGACAACCAGGGATTTAAAGGAAACCAATCAACAAATAATCAATTGCAGCCGGGAGAAACTGCACCCAGTCCCAGAACCGAGCACAGACAGAATTAACTCCCTCACTGCCAAACACAAAGAAACAGCAACTCAGCTGTGAGAAGTCAGAATGTGCAACCGCGACCATCTTCGTGGCGATGCACACATGACACCGTAATACCGTAGTGCATGGACAGTAATGCATGGACTATTCTTCTCAAAATGTTCTTCATCTTCTGGCTGAATGACAATGAGATCACCTTTATCTCCTGCTTTATCCAGATGTTCTTCATCCATTGCTTTTCTTCCATAGAGTCTGGAATCCTCCTGGCTATCGCCTTTGATAGATACATCGCTATCTGTAATCCTCTTCATTATGAAAATACGTTAACCAGCACATTAATAGTGAAGATAGTACTAGCCCTGGTGATACGAGGCACCATCATAGTGATCCCATGTTCTTGGATGGCCAGCAGACTCCCATACTGCAAGACCCACCAAATTCCTCACTCTTTCTGTGACCACATGGCAGTTGTGAAATTGGCCTGTGCCGACACCACCATCAACAGTGCCTATGGCTTGACCGTGGTCTTGATGGTCATTGTATTTGACATATCATGCATTGTTGTATCCTATGCTTTGATATTGAGGGCAGTTTTGAGACTTTCCACCAGGAGCACCAAGAATAAAGCTTTTGGAACATGTTCGTCCCATATTTCCATCATTGTCATGCTCTACACCCTGGGACTATTTTCCATCGTGACTTATAGAATTGGTCATATAGCTCCATACATCCATGTGATCCTGTCCAACTTCTATTTACTGATCCCGTCAACCTTAAACCCCATCATCTATGGTGTGAAGACCCAGGAGATCCGCAATGCAGCTTTCCATCTGTTCACTCATGTTACCTCTTAGTATTTTATCAAATAATTGGAAGTCTGGGATTGTTTATGTTTTTGCCTCTTGAAGATTATAACTTTCCAAAACTCTCTTTTGCCGAGCTTGTATAAGTCCTTGGTTTGGGGGATTAGATTTTCTTCTTTTGGTGCCATTTTCATATAATTACATATATTTCAGTGAGTAACTCATATTTTGATGAATTTTCACTTGAAATTTTGTCATCGATGTATAGATTGATGGAGTGAGTTGACATGGTTCCAGAGGTAACAAATAATTATCTTTTTGTAACCCACCTTATAAGAAAATGTATTAAATGTATTTAAGATTTTTCTCTTGTTTTTAATAATATTCTGAGAGTTTTTTACTGCTGATTTTATTTAATAAAACACGTATATATTGCACATATGAAGTATATGCAAGTGCACTAGCCTATGTGAAAAACAGTATTGAAAAAGCATACTCTTCTTACAAATGTAATTTTCGAGCAGGTGGGCTGGACCACAACCACTATTGTTTTTCTGCTCGGCATGATGGCATTCTTTTGCTTAATTGTGTGCACATAAAATACTAATTTTGTTGCAACCATAGAATCACAGAATCCTAAAATGTTATAGTTGGATGGGACTTACAGGGTCATTGGGTCCAACCCCCGCTTGATGCAGGATTCACTAAATCATCTCAGACAGATGTCTGTCCAGCCTCTGTTTGAAGACTTCCATTGAAGGAGAAGTCACCACCTCTCATGGCAGCCTGTTCCACTCATTGATCACCCTCACTGTCAAAACATTTTTTCGAATATGTAATCTGTATCTTCTCCATTTCAGTTTCATTCCATTACTTCTCGTGTTTCCATGTGCAAATGAGAATAATGATGGTCCCTCTACACTGTGACTTCCCCTCATATTTTCGTAGACAGGTATTAAATCTCCTCTTAGCCTTCTTTTCTTGCACTTAAACATTCCCAGATCCTTTAACCGTTCCTTGTAGGACATACTTTGCTGTCTGCTCACCATCCTGGTAGCTCTTCTCTGAACTTGGTCCAGTTTTTCAATGTCTTTTTTAAAATGTGGTGCCCAGAACTGGACACATTATTCCAGATGAGGCCTGACCAAAGAAGAGTAGAGGGGATAATTACTTCACTTAATCTAGACTCTATGCTTCACCTAATACAGTGGGTACGGAAAGCTTTCAGACCCCTTTAAATTTTTCACTCTTTGTTTGATTGCAGCCATTTGTTAAATTCAAAAAAGTTCATTTTTTTCTCATTAATCTAAACTCTGCACCCCATCTTGACTGAAAAAAACAGAAATGTAGAAATTTTTGTAAATTTATTTAAAAAGAAAAACTGAAATACCACATGGTCATAAGTATTCAGACCCTTTGCTCAGTATTGAGTAGAAGCACCTTTTGAGCTAGTACAGCCATGAGTCTTCTTGGGAATGATGCAACAAGTTTTTCCCACCTGGATTTGGGGATCCTCTGCCATTCTTCCTTGCAGATCCTCTCCAGTTCCGTCAGGTTGGATGGTGAACGTTGGTGGACAGCCATTTTCAGGTCTCTACAGAGATGCTCAATTGGGTTTAGGTCAGCACTCTGGCTGGGCCAGCCTAGAATGGTCACAGAGTTGTTCTGAAGCCACTTCTTTGTTATTTTAGCTGTGTGCTTATGGTCATTGTCTTGTTGGAAGGTGAACCTTCGGCCAAGTCTGAGGTCCAGAGCACTCTGGAAGAGGTTTTCATCCAGGATATCTCTGTACTTGGCCGCATTCATGTTTCCTTCATTTGCAACCAGTCATCCTGTCCCTGCAGCTGAAAAACACTCTCATAGCATGATGCTGCCACCACCAAGCTTCACTGTTGGGATTGTATTGGGCAGGTGATGAGCAGTGCCTGGTTTTCTCCATACATACCGCTTAGAATTATCAACAAAAAGTTCTATCTTGGTCTCATCAGACCAGAGAATCTTATTTCTCATAGTCTGGGAGTCCTTCATGTGTTTTTTAGCAAACTCTATGCAGGCTTTCATATGTCTTGCACTGAGGAGAGGCTTCCGTCTGGCCACTCTGCCATAAAGGCCTGACTGGTGGAGCGCTGCAGTGATAGTTGACTTTGTGGAACTTTCTCCCATCTCCCTACTGCATCTTTGGAGCTCAACGACAGTGATCTTGGGGTTCTTCTTTACCTCTCTCACCAAGGCTCTTCTCCCACGATTGCTCACTTTGGCTGGACGGCCAGATCTAGAAAGACTTCTGGTTGTCCCGAACTTCTTCCATTTAAACATTATGGAGGCCACTGTGCTCTTAGGAACCTTGAGTACTGCAGATATTCTTTTGTAACCTTGGCCAGATGTCTGCCTTGCCACAATTCTGTCTCTGAGCTCCTCGGCCAGTTCCTTTGACCTCATGATTCTCATTTGGTCTGACATGCACTGTGAGGTCTTATATAGACAGGTGTGCGCCTTTACAAATCAAGAACTATCAGTTTCATTAAACACAGATGGACTCCAATGAAGGAGTAGAACCATCTCAAGGAGGATCACAAGGAAATGGACAGCGTGTGACGTAAATATGAGTGTCTGAGCAAAGGGTCTGAATACTAATGACAATGTGATATTTCATATTATGTCTTTTTTAATAAATTTACAAAAATTTCTATATTTCTGTTTTTTTTCAGTGAAGATGGAGTGCAGAGTGTACATTAATGAGAAAGAAATGAAATTTTTTGAATTTACCAAATGACTGCAATGAAACAGAGTGAAAAATTTAAAGGGGTCTGAATACTTTCCGCATCCACTGTACATCCTAGAACAGTGTTTGCCTTTTTTGCTGCTGCATCACACAGTTGACTCATGTGCAGTCTGTTATCTATTAGAATACCCAAGTCTTTTTCACACAAGCTGTTTCTTAGTTCCATTCCTCCCATTCTATAGATGCAATTTTCATGTAGAATCTTGCATTTCTTACTGTTAAATACCATTCTATTAGTCGTTGCCCATTGTTCAAGCTTCTCTAGATCCTTCTGAATCCTTTCTTGGTTTTCTCTAGTGTTAGCTATCACTCCTAGCTTTGCCTTGTCTGGAAATTTGATTTGTTTGCCTTCAGCTCCCTTATCTAGATCATTTATATGAAAAATGATCTAGATAAGGGAGATCTATATAAAAATGTTGAACAACACTGGGACTAGGACAGATACTTGTGGTACCCTACTTGAAAAACTTTTCCAATTGGATGTGTAACCATTTATTATCACTCTTTGAATCCGATCACTGAGCCAGTTATTCGAACAAGTAAGTAATTGTGATTATTGTAATCTTTTTGTTTCACTAGTTCGATTTGATTTTCTTTATACAGTATCAATGGAAATGTTAGTACAATACTTTAACAATTCATGTATTTGAAGTAAATAGTATCAATTATGAGATCTGAACCTTGAACACCCCTATGCTTCAGATCAGTCTGTGTGTAAGGTTCTTTGTACATGTTCTTGAAACTCAGTTTTTCCGTCAGCCATTTTGCTTTCTGTCTTGCTGCAGCTATTTTGCCCTCAGTCAATATGGAGTTTTCAGCTTTCATGTTCCCGCCCTGATTCTCTTCCTCTTGCTTCTTAAGCAGCCACAGCTGAGCAATCAGTGCTTCTGAATCAAGCCTGCAGTGAACCTGTGACCTGACTCCTGGAAGCCTTGGATATTGTGCTCCAGCTATTCCTACTGAGGAACTCTGGAACTTTTGTGTGGACTCTGGAACCCTGCTCTTTGAAAGACTCACGTTTGCATGGACTTACGGTAACAGAGAAGAAGATCCTGAACCTGTTGTGAAGAGTGATTGCTGAGCTTAAGTTACTCTGGCCTGCTGTGTATCCTGCTTCTGTATCTGCAAACTGTGTGACTATTTTTGCCAACTTGTATGAAGTAATACAAGACCTTCTATATCAAACCTGTGTCTCATGTATTTTCATCGCACCCAAGCACAAGACGCTATATGAACTGTACTACATACATTACAAGATTCAGAAGCCAAACGTTAGTGTCTGCTGGGTCTGGGAAGGCTGTGTCTGCTGTAACTGTGGATATCAGACGTCCGGTTGTACTTTCTGTGATGACAGTGGTTGTGACTTCTCACAACCATTCCAGGTGAGCAATTCCCTTAAGTTTTTTTTTTCTGCAGTGTTACCACAGGTAAACACTATTGTTTTTTTTTTTTTTCTTTTCTCTTTTGTGTCTGCTGTAACTGTGGATATCAGATGTCCGGTTGAACTTCTGTGATGATAGTGGTTGTGACTTCTCACAACCATTCCAGGTGAGCAGTTCCCTTAATTTTTTTTTTCTCTCTGCAGTGTTACCACAGGTAAACACTATTGTTTTTTTTTTTTCTCCTCTCCTTCCAGTACTCCTGTCTTAAAAGATCTGGAAAATGGAGGCCCGCATAAAGGAACTTTGCGGAGTGACTGATAATATCCTTGCAGATTTACAGACTATAAAAACCCATTTTACAAACCTACAGGACCTCACTAATCACAATTTGCAAGTGTTTGGACAGACTGCCCAGGATTTGCGAGCCAGGAGTGAGGTTCTAGAGGAGCGAGTCCAGGCTCCTGCCGTAGCCCCGAGTTCTGGGATTCCCAAGTTGCCCCCCTTTTCGTTTTGGCGGTGAACGTGCAAAATTCAGGGGATTTATTAACCAATGCAATCTGTTTTTTTCTGCACATGCCTCACAATTTCCCACTGAACGATCTAAAGTGCTTACTATAATTATGTTACTTACCAACAAGGCTTTGATGTGGGCAAACCCTCTGATTGAGACTGAGGATGAATGTTTGGATCATCTTGATGCTTTCATTTCAGCCATGGGGCAGGTGTTTGATGACCCCAATCGAGGTGCAACAGCTGAAGCAGCCATGTTAACTTTGCGCCAAGGTAAGCACTCGGTAGCCGAATATGCCTTGGATTTCAGGAGATGGGCCCTTGATACCACCTGGGACAGTTCCGCCAAAAAATCTATTTTTCGAAAGGGGTTGTCTCCACTAATTAAGGATGAACTTGCTCGTGCCGACCCTCCCACTGCGTTAGGTGACTTTATTAACTACTGCATCCGTATTGATGCTCGCCTGACTAAACGCAGGCAAGAGAGATGGTTCGAAAGCAATCGCACTAACCTTTTCCTACCTTCCTCCCCAGCTAAGGAACCTTTGAGTAGGATCACACGGGAACCTGAACCTGAACCTATGCAGGTAGACTCTTTACAAAGACGGGTTAGTGATGCACGCAAAGAACATCGTTTTAAGGAAAATCTATGTTTCTATTGTGGTAAGTCAGGGCACTTCATTATAAACTGCCCCAGCCGTTCTCGTAAGACTACTGCAGCACTCATTCACTGTGAGTGTTGCGAGAGGAGATCTGTCAGGTCCGAGCCTCAGGCTCCAGAGAGATCTGCAGCAACAGATCTTGATTTCTCGGACTTAAACTCCGTTACTTCTGAGGACGATGACTGTGTAAATGCTGCAATTTTTCAAGTTTCCTCGGCGGTGTCCCAGCTGAGTTGTAAGAAAAACAATTCTCATTGCTTTCTTTCCATCAAACTCTGGGTTGACTCAGCCTGGGTGTCTAGCTCTGCTATGATCGACTCAGGGGCAAGTGGAAATTTTATGGATGTCTCCTTTGCTCTGAAACAGGGGATACGTTCAGTGAAGAAGGCTACTCCAGTACAGATGGAAACTGTGGATGGCTCCCTGCTGACCTCTGGACCAGTGGATCAGGAAACAGAGCCTTTGAGGGTCCTTATGGGTAAAGATCATCAAGAGAAACTGTCCTTTATGCTTATCTCTTCTCCCCACTTTCCCATTATTCTAGGGCTACCATGGCTGCAGGCTCAGAACCCTACCATTAACTGGGAGACCAAGGAATTACACTTTCCAGAGAAACAGATGACTCCAGAAGTTTCAGCGTGCTCTGTTCCTAAAGGAACCATGTCAGTCCCTGAACTACCAGCTGTATACCAGGACTATGTGGATTTATGTGACAAGAAGAACGCTGACCAGCTTCCCCCTCACCGTCCATATGATTGTCCAATTGAATTATTGCCTGGAGCAGAGATACCTTTTGGTAAGATCTACCCCCTGGCGGGGCCTGAGCTAAAGGCTTTAAAGGATTACATAGACGAAAATCTAGCCAAGGGCTTCATACGCCTCTCTTCATCTCCTGCAGGTGCACCCATCTTCTTTGTAAAGAAGAAAGATGGATCTCTGAGACCCTGCGTAGACTATAGGGAACTCAATAAGGTTACTATTAGAAACCGTTATCCATTGCCTTTAATCCCTGAGTTATTGGAGAGAGTGCGGCATGCCAAAATTTTCTCTAAATTGGATCTCCGTGGGGCCTATAACTTGGTCCGTATTAGACCTGGGGATGAGTGGAAGACTGCATTCAGGTCACGCTATGGACACTTTGAATATCTAGTTATGCCTTTTGGTCTGAGTACCGCCCCAGCCACTTTCCAACACTTGGTGAATGACATCTTCAGGGATCTCTTAGATACATTTGTGATGATTTATTTGGATGATATTCTAATTTTTTCTAACTCCACAGAGGAACATCATGGACATGTGAGAATGGTCTTGGAACGTCTAAGACAAAATCATCTTTACATCAAACTTGAAAAGTGTGAATTCCATAGGACCGAAATTCAATTTCTGGGGTATGTACTGTCTACACAAGGAATTAGTATGGATGGAAGCAAGACCCAAGCCATCAAGGATTGGCCAAGTCCTAGAAATGTGAAGGAGGTGCAGCGCTTCATCGGGTTTGCCAACTTCTATAGACGTTTCATTAGGAATTTCTCTGAGGTAGTGTCACCTATCACCCAACTTACCCGGAAAGAGTCTAGGTTCTCCTGGACTCCCCAAGCCCAGGAAGCATTTTCCCGTCTGAAAGATAAATTTACCACCGCACCTATTTTGGTACATCCCAACCCCGAACTTGCCTTCATAATAGAGGTGGATGCTTCAGACTGTGCCGTTGGAGCTATACTCTCTCAGAGAACAGGTGAGAAGAATGTCTTGCATCCCTGTGCCTTCTTTTCCCAGCAGTTGTCTTCGGCTGAGAGGAACTACGATGTGGGCAATAGAGAGTTGTTGGCCATTATTGCCGCCTTCAAAGAATGGAGACACCTTCTTCAGGAGCTGCACAGCAAATAGTCGTCCTGACAGACCATCGTAACCTTGAATTTATCAGGTCGGCTAAGTGCCTGACTCCTCGCCAGGCTCGCTGGAATCTTTTCCTAAACCAATTTAATTTTGTAATTTCTTATAGGCCAGGATCGCGCAATGGAAAGGCTGATGCACTCTCTAGGATTCATTCAGCAGAGACCCGTCCACTTACTCCTCCTAAGACTATTCTTCCTGACTCTAGATTCCTGGGAGTGATTCATAATCAAGACCTACTTAAGGACATCAAGGAAGCATGCCATGCTGATTCCTTGTTGGCACAACCCCCAAGGGACGTAAGTCTTGTCTTTAAGAATGGTGTGTGGATTCTGGGACAACGTCTATATATTCCTGAAACAGTCAGATTGAAAGTATTGCAACTCATTCACGATTCCAAGATAGCTGGGCATAGAGGAATTCTAAAGACACAGGAATTTCTTTCTCGTTTCTTTTGGTGGCCCACTTGCAGGAAGGATGTTTTAAACTATGTCACTTCATGTGAAGTCTGTGCAAGATGCAAGACACCTCGCTCCTCACCAACTGGTCTGTTACAACCTCTTCCCACCCCGTCCCGCCCGTGGGGATCCATTTCTATGGACTTCATTGTGGAGTTACCAACCTCTCAAGGGAAGAACACCATTCTAGTGGTGGTTGACCGTCTAACAAAGGCAGCTCATTTTATACCTTGTGTCGGCTTACCCACTGCAAAACAGACATCAGATTTGATGATTAAAGATGTGTTTCGCTTACATGGAGTACCGGATGAGGTTATTTCGGATCGAGGGGTGCAATTCACTTCTAGGTTTTGGCAAAATTTCTGTGCAGCATTGGACATTAAAGTAAATCTTTCTTCTGCTTTTCATCCCCAGACTAATGGACAGACCGAACGAACCAATCAAACCCTGGAGCAGTATCTCCGCTGCTTTATCTGCCACCTACAGGATGATTGGGTGGATCTACTTCCATTGGCTGAGTTCTCTTATAACAACTCTCAGAGCGCCTCCACTAAGCAGTCTCCTTTTTACTCTAATCTAGGTTATCATCCTAACATTCTACCACGATTTCCCATAGAAACGCCTTTACCAGCAGTGGCTGAAAGAATCACGTCTTTACAGAAGAATATGGATCTTCTAAAGGAGAATCTGGAATCGGCTCAGGAAAGGTACAAGAAAGCAGCAGATAAATTTCGTAAACCTGCACCAGCTTTTAAGGTAGGAGACCTGGTCTGGCTGTCAACCAGAAATCTTAAGTTAAGGATTCCATCGTCTAAGTTGGGACATAAGTACATTGGACCCTATAAAATCAGTAAAATTATAAGTGCCGTTGCTTGTCGTCTTCAACTGCCCAGAACTATGAGAATCCACCCTGTCTTTCATGTATCCCTACTAAAGGCTGCAACACCCAATACGTTTCCTGGACGTTCTTCTCCTTGCCCTGACCCAGTGCTAGTCGATGGTCAGGAAGAATTTGTGGTGGAAAGGATTCTGGATTCCAGTTATACAGAAATCAGTTACAATATTTATTAAATGGCAGGGCTACCCAGTGGAGGACAACTCATGGGAACCAGTCAATAACGTTAATGCTCCTCGCTTGCTCCGTCAGTTTCATCAGAGGTACCCACACAAGCCTGGCCTGAGGTCATCCGGAGGTTGTCCCTAAGGGGGAGTAATGTAAGGTTCTTTGTACATGTTCTTGAAACTCAGTTTTTCCGTCAGCCATTTTGCTTTCTGTCTTGCTGCAGCTATTTTGCCCTCAGTCAATATGGAGTTTTCAGCTTTCATGTTCCCGCCCTGATTCTCTTCCTCTTGCTTCTTAAGCAGCCACAGCTGAGCAATCAGTGCTTCTGAATCTAGCCTGCAGTGAACCTGTGACCTGACTCCTGGAAGCCTTGGATATTGTACTCCAGCTATTCCTACTGAGAACTCTGGAACTTTTGTGTGGACTCTTAGGTTGTCCCTAAGGGGGGAGTAATGTAAGGTTCTTTGTACATGTTCTTGAAACTCAGTTTTTTCCGTCAGCCATTTTGCTTTCTGTCTTGCTGCAGCTATTTTGCCCTCAGTCAATATGGAGTTTTCAGCTTTCATGTTCCCGCCCTGATTCTCTTCCTCTTGCTTCTTAAGCAGCCACAGCTGAGCAATCAGTGCTTCTGAATCTAGCCTGCAGTGAACCTGTGACCTGACTCCTGGAAGCCTTGGATATTGTACTCCAGCTATTCCTACTGAGGAACTCTGGAACTTTTGTGTGGACTCTGGAACCTGCTCTTTGAAAGACTCACGTTTGCATGGACTTACGGTAACAGAGAAGAAGATCCTGAACCTGTTGTGGAGAGTGATTGCTGAGCTTAGATTACTCTGGCCTGCTGTGTCTCCTGCTTCTGTATCTGCAAACTGTGTGACTATTTTTGCCAACTTGTATGAAGTAATACAGGACTTTCTATATCAAACCTGTGTCTCATGTATTTTCATCGCACCCAAGCACAAGACGCTATATGAACTGTACTACATACATTACACTGTGTGAACACTGCACAATGTTTGATGTTACGATGTAGCAAACCACTATTCAAATATTTCATTCATGAGTCTCATCCTGTGTAAAGACTTGTATGACATCATTTGCTCATCATGAGTTACGATCTCATCATTCATCCTTTAATCGATTATCTGCTCGTGTAAGCCATGTGCAGAGTGTGGGTTTGCTGTATGGAGCACAAGATGTGTCAAGCCATTTAAGCCAGGATTTTCGAGGTGAGTCAAGGAGGGCAGCTGTGCAGGTGGCAGCCAAGTTGTTGGATATTGTCTGTAATGGTTAACCTCAGAATAGGTGGATTTAGAGGTGCAAAATACTGCTATGGCTAAGTAGGATAAGTGGAGGCTTTCTGTGTCTGTTTTGGGCCTGGAATCCCATACGTCCATGAGTACCATCTATCAGTGTGAAATAGAGAGGTGTGATGAAGAAAGAGTGGCTGCAATCCATAAATCGTGACCCATATGGAGAAAAATGGGTACTACAACTGACAGAGAAATCAGCTTGCGTACTGCGGATGCTATGATGGTGGGTGTTGGTTCCCTAACAGGATAGATGTAGACCTCTGAGCCACAAGTGAAAGGATACCAGTCATGGGTTGATCCATTTTGTCCACTCAGAAGGAGACTCAAAGAAACTGAGCCTCCTGTCGGAAAGAGATATCTCTTATCCTAATAACGAAAAGAGCAGAGAGGAGAATGTGTAGTCCAGTGGAGCTGACGGCTGCGTGGCCTGGCTGGCCTGTGTGGGTGAATCCTAACAGAACCCAATAGGAATAGAGTGTGGGGTGTCGTGAGTGCAAATTCACCAGGTGAAGATTTGCTAACTCTACATACTGTAGTTTATTTAAGTAGCATTCACGCCTAAGTTTACTTACCACTAGTTATGAGCGAGCATACTCGCCACTACTCGGTTCTCTCCTGAGCATCTTAGTGCTTGAGATGCTCGGAGCTCACCGAGTATTTCCAAGGTTGCTCAGCGGGAGCTCAGGTCCCCTCCCTGCATGTTTGACACTCTTTAGAGAGCCAATGAACATGCAGGAATTATCTGCCACACACTGTAATGCCGCAGCCATGTTGGTTGTGGCATTACAGTGATTGGCTGGCTGCACAGCGTTATCATGTCTATATCACCATCAGACCTGGCACCGCCATGCTCGTTACAGTCTACTCCGGAATCAGGCAATGTAGGGAGAGGTGCTGCTGAGCTAGGGAGAGATTTGTTTGTTTCTTAGTTATCATATCACATATCCATCTCAACTAATAGTCTTTCTGAGGACTAATCAGTCCAGACTAATCATAGATATCAGTGCTAGGCAGGCAGCCAGTGTGTATGGACACTGCAGTGCATATAGCACAAGGGTCCTTTACAGTTCTCTCTGCTGCTGCTTTTACAGATATTTCTAGACATAGCCCCAGGTATCAGGGGCCAGGAATAATTTTTTTGGAACTTAATCCTGATTATTTGCTTAAAAAGCAATCGTTAGAACACCGTTTTTCTGCTCCATTTGCTTGTTATCACTGCAGAATACAGCCAGATCCTTTCCATATTACAGCGCTAAAATCCATCTTTTTAAAACTGTGGTTTGTTCCTCACACAAGTCACATGTAAGTGCGCTCAAAATTCTGCCATTTCTGGCCTCCATTTAAATTTTGTTGCAGTGTGTTAGCGAAGTTATTGACACCAGTGTGCTGCTAAAAATAGTTACCTACAGGCCAGCTATTTAAAACTGTGGTTTTCCGTCACATGCATCACATATAATTGCGCTCCAAATTCAGCCATTTGTAGTGAACGTGGAAAATATTTTCATCCATTTGAAATGGGCAAGGTGCGTGGCAAAGGACGGGGAACTGGACGTGATGGTGATGGTGTATGCAGAGGCCGAGGCTGTGAGCAAGCTGAAATTGTACCACAACAAACACCCACATCTTCTTGCCTAACCTTCCTGTCCCAATTACTAGGGGACCACAGCACACCACTATTGAACCCAGACCAGTGTCAAAAGGTTGTTGGTTAGATAGCGGATAATGCTTCCAGTCACTTTGCCACCACCAGCACCCTGTCTTCCACACGGTTAAGTCTCAGTAGCAGTGAGTCTGGACCACATATTCCTCACCCTGATTCTCCTTCCTCCCACCATGTTGAGTGCCCGGTGACAACTGATCCCACACTTGGACACTCCAAAGAGCTGTTCACTTTTCTATTTATAGATTCGGGCCTCTCGCCCAGTCCACTTGAAGTGGGGCAAAAGGAGATCGCATGTAGTGATGTGAAATATTTGCGCAGACACGAACACATGAAGGCGACAGTGGGAACATGTCACAAAAGGTGGACGATGATGAGATACAATTGCCAGAAAGTCAGGAGAAGGACCAGGGTGCGGAAGTGGATGACGAGTTGGTGGATGACATAGTAACTGACCCAACCTGGCAGGAGGACATACAGAGCAAAGACAGCAGCACAGTGGGGGAAGGAGGCATAGCACCCCAACAGGCAGGAAGAAACAGTGTGGTGGAAGCAGACAGAAGTCGGGCAACCGTTCCCCGTAACACCAACAGTTGCCAGTACAACTGTTAGGTCTTCCCGAGTCTGGTTGTTTTTTCAAGACTGCCGATAACCGCAAAAAGGCCATTTGCACCACCTGCCAGGCCAGCATCAGCAGGGGTAGCAAAACTATCAGCCTGACCACCACCAGCACGATCAGGCACATGGCAGCAAAGCAACCAACTTTATGGGCCGAACCCCAGGGTCCAGGAACAGTGCTGCGGGTGACACCACTGCTTCTTCCGCTGTTGTGCATACAAACCAATCCTGTCCACAGTGTATGCGAAGATGCCTCCTGCCCTGCACCTGTCGTTACACAAACTCAGCTATCATGATCATCAAGCACGTGCACGTCCTTGTCCCAGTGCAGAGTTCAGTTCTCCATACCCCAGTCCTTGGAACGCAAGCCTAGCCAATGCCTCACAGGCCACACTACTAAATTCCCACATTTCGCGACTGCTTGCACTCAAAATGTTGCCTTTTAGGCTCGTGGAGATGGAAGCTTTCCACAACTTGATGGCGGCGGCCGTCCCTCGGTACTCTGTCCCCAGCCGCCCCTATTTCTTCCGGTGTGCCGTCCCCGCATTAAACAAGTGTGTGTCCCACAACATTAGCCATGCCCTCAACAATGCAGTTACTGGGAAAGTCAACCTAACTACAGACAAGTGCTTGTGGGCAGTGACGGTACATCTCGCTGACGGCACACTGGGTTAACATAGTGGAAGCTGGGACCCAGTCAGACCTTGGGATGGAACACGTCCTCCTGATGCCGAGGATTGCGGGCCCTAGGTCAATCAGGGTTGCCCCCACAGTCTACAGCTCCTGCACCTCATCCTCCTCCTCTTCAGCCTCCATCTCTGAAATGACCACATCAGTCACAAGCTGGAAGCACTGCAGCACTGCTAAAGCCAAGCGGCAATAGGCTGTGCTGAAGCTAATATGCTTAGGTGACAAACCGCACAATGCTGAAGAGTTGTGGACAGCTCTGAAAGAGCAGGTAGATATGTGGCTGACACAGTTGAACCTACAGCCAGGCATGGTCATGTGTGACAATGGCCGGAACCTGTTGGTGGCTCTGAGGTGAGACGAGCTCAATCATGTACCATGCCTGGCCCATGTGCTTAACTGTTGTGAATGGACTTGAAATGAGTTCTGAGCAGAGGCTCCCTCTGGTGGTTGCAGGCGGTACTGGACTGTCCAGTGAAGATTGTGAGGATTGGGAATCAGGTGTTACTGACTGGTCTTATTTAAGGGAGTCGCCTTCCCATCAGGGTTGCTGGTGATCAATTGTTCTGGTCTCAATCCTTGATTCCTGTTTCCTTTGTAGCCTGCTGTGTCGTGTCTGCATCTCCTGCTAACAGATAAGACATTTTCTTCTTTTTGTTTTTGTGCTTTATTTTGCATTTTGTCCTGCATTTCTGTGGGGGCCTTCAGGGTCCCCTCTGGGGGCTTTTGCCCTCTCAGTTTAGTTCAGCCACTGATGTTTTGTACATTTGCTTTTTCCAGTTTTTTCAGTGGCTGCTGTTTTGATTTTGTTACACCAGAGAACTAATTTAGGTGGTAGAGGTCGTGTGATCTCAGGTGTTTTTGAAATTAGTAGAGTTGGTGCTTTTCAGGGTTTTTTGGGATTGCAGTAAGTGCCCTTCCTATCCTTTTCTATTTAGATAGTTTGGGCCCCAACGTTTGCTCATACTATTTTCTGTCTGTGTCAGTATTTCTTCTTGTCTAACCGCCAGTACATGTTTGGGGGCTTTCTATGTTCTTTGGGGATCTGCTCCGGGGCAGATAGCTTTCCTCTTTCTATCTTTAGGTATAGTTAGTTTCTCAGGCTGTGACGAGGCGTCTAGGACCAACGTAGGAACGCTCCACGGCTGCCTCTAGTTGTGGTGGTTAGTGAGGGTACTGCAATCTCATAGATTCCAACTGCTCTGGTGTATTGCCTTTTTTACCTGCACTCCTCAGCTACCAAATCATAACAGTATCACCGGCCAAAACTGAAAATTATATGGTACTCACAGAAGGGAAAAATATTGTGAAAGAAAAAAAAAAGGTTGTCAGAGTTGTCAGAGATATTTTTCTGTTTGTTGCATTTTTTTTTTTTCCCTCTGTATCTCTGGGTGCTGGGGAGCATTTTTTCTCTCAGTGGAGTTTGCACAGTTGTCTGGCCGTGTGGATCAGCTTGCCACTGAGGTTCGGAGTATTGCTACCTATCTTGCTAGGTTGCCTGTTGTGGAACCTAGGATTCCCATGCCAGATTTGTTTTTGGGGGATCGAGCCAAGTTTCTGAATTTCAAAAATAATTGTAAATTGTTTTTTGCCTTAAAATCTAAGTCCTCAGGGAACGCAGCGCAGCAGGTTCAAATTGTCATCTCTCTCCTGCGCGGCGATCCTCAGGATTGGGCTTTTTCCCTGACACCTGGGGATCCTGTTTTGAGTGATGTTGATGCATTTTTTCAGGCCTTGGGGTTATTGTACGATGAGCCTAATGTCACTGATCAAGCTGAAAAAGCCTTGTTGGCATTAAATCAGGGGCTTGATGATGCTGAGTTATACTGTCAGAGATTCCGCAGGTGGGCAGTCCTGACCAAATGGAATGACGACGCTTTGGCAGCCCTTTTTCGGAAGGGTCTGTCAGATAATGTAAAGGATGTTATGGTGGGATTCCCTGTTCCCTCTGGTCTCAATGATTCTATGTCATTAGCGATTCAAATTGACAGACGTTTGCGTGAGCGGAGAAGTATGCGTGGAATAGTGTTGCCTTGTGAACCTGCTTCTGAACCCATGCAGTGTGATAGAGTGGTTTCTGGGGCACAGCGTCATGAGTTTCGAAAGCGCAATGGGTTATGTTTCTACTGTGGTGATGCCTCTCATGCTATTTCAGTCTGCCCTAAGCGGGGAAGACGTTTTGCATGCTCAGTTGTCTTGGGTAGTGTTCAGACTAAGTTTTTATTAACTGTTACTCTGATATGCTCTCTGTCCTCATTTTCTGCTCAGGCTTTCGTTGATTCGGGAGCAGCTATTAACCTGATGGATTTTGATTTTGCTAAACGTTGCGGGTTTCCCTTGATACCCCTACAGAAGTCTATTCCCCTACTGGGGATCGATTCTACCCTTTGGCTGAGAATAAACCTCAGTTCTCTACTCAGGTGATAAGTGAGGGTTGAACCTGATCATCAGGAGAGCTGCAAATTTTTGGTTCTGTATAATCTGCATGACATTATCGTGCTGGGTTTCCCTTGGTTACAGTCTCATAATCCTGTTTTGGATTGGAAATCTGTGTCTGTAACCAGTTGGGGCTGCCAATGTGTTAATACCAACACTCCTGTTTTTTCTGCCTCCCCCCAGGCTCAGGATGTTCCTGACTTTTTGATTGATTTTTCTGATGTGTTTAGCGAAAGTAAATCTGCATCCTTGCCTCCCCATAGGAGCTATGACTGCGCTATTGAATTAGTGCCTGGTAGTAAATTCCCTAAAGGTCGCCTTTTTAACTTGTCTGTACCTGAACATGACGCTATGCGGTCTTATATCAAGAAGTCATTGGAGAAGGGTCATATCAGACCATCCTCTTCACCCTTAGGTGCCGGTTTTTTCTTTGTGGCCAAAAAGGATGGTTCATTAAGGCCGTGTATTGATTATCGTCTTTTGAACAATATTACTGTGAAATATCAATATCCGTTACCCTTGATTTCTGAACTGTTTTCCAGGGTGAAAAACGCTACTTGGTTTACCAAGCTTGACCTCAGGGGGCATATAACCTTATTCGCATTAAGCACGGGGATGAATGGAAGACGGCATTTAACACCCCTGAAGGGCATTTTGAGTACCTTGTGATGCCCTTTGGGCTCACTAATGCTCCTTCTGTCTTCCAGTCCTTCATAGAATCATAGAATGGTAGAGTTGGAAGGGACCTCCTGGGCATCTGGTCCAACCCCCTGCTCAAAGCAGGATTCTCTAAATCATCCCAGACAGATGTCTGTCCAGCCTCTGTTTGAAGACTTCCATTGAAGGAGAATTTACCACCTCTCGTGGCAGCCTGTTCCACTCCTTGATCACCCTAACTGTCAAAAAGTTTTTTCTAATATCTAATCTGTGTCTCCTCCCATTCAGTTTCATCCCATTGCTTCTAGTCTTTCCTTGTGCAAATGAGAATAAAGATGATCCTTCTACAATGTGACAGCCCTTGAGATATTTGTAGACAGCTATTAAGTCTCCTCTCAGTCTTCTTTTTTGCAAGCTAAACATTCCCAAATCCTGCAACCGTTCCTCATAGGACATGGTTTGCAGACCGGTCACCATTCTGGTGGCTCTTCTCTGAACTTGCTCCAAATGTTGATGTCTTTTTTAAAATGTGGTGCCCAAAACTGGACACAGTATTCCAGATGAGGTCTGACCAAAGAGGAGTAGAGGGCAATAATGACCTCACGTGATCTAGACTGTATGCTTCTGTTGATACATCCTAGAATTGTATTTGCCTTTTTTGCTGCTGCATCACACTGTTGACTCATGTTCAGTCTGTGATCAATTAGTATACCCAAGTCTTTTTCACATGTGCTGTTACTTAGCCCTATTCCTCCCATTTTGTATATGCTTTTTTCATTTTTATTGCCCAGATGTAGTACTTTGCATTTTTCCCTGTTAAAAACCATACTGTTAGTTGCTGCCCACTGCTCCAGTTTATTTATATCTTTTTGAATCTTCTCTCTCTCTTCTCTAGTATTAGCTACCCCTCCTAGCTTTGTGTCATCAGCAAATTTGATCAGTTTACCCTCAATTCCTTCATCTAAATCATTGATAAAGATGTTGAACAATACAGGGCCCAAAACAGAGCCTTGTGGTACCCCACTTGAGACATTCTTCCAGCTGGATGTGCAGCCATTTACGACCACTCTTTGAGTCCGATCACTAAGCCAGTTATGAATCCACCTAACAGTTGCCTTGTCCATTCCATACTTAGTCATTTTTTCAATAAGGATTGTGTGAGATACTTTGTCAAATGCTTTGCTGAAGTCAAGATATACTATATCTACAGCATTTCCCTGATCCACCCAGTCAGTGATTCTGTCATAGAAGGAAATTAAGTTAGTCTGACATGACTTATTAGTTACAAACCATGCTGACTCTGTTTAATCACTTCATTCTTATGCAGGTACTTACATACATGTTCTTAAATAATTTGTTCAAAGATCTTTCCTGGTATAGAAGTCAGACTCACCGGCCTGTAGTTCCCTGGGTCCACCTTCTTCCCCTTTTTGAAGATAGGAACAACATTTGCTCTTCTCCAGTCTTCTGGGACTTCACCTGTTCTCCAAGAATTTTCAAAGATTATGGACAGTGGTTCAAGAATTTCTTCTGCTATCTCCTTCAGTATTCTGGGGTGTAATTCATCTGGGCCTGGAGACTTGAATTCATTTAGATTCCAACTGCTCTGGTGTATTGCCTTTTTTACCTGCACTCCTCAGCTACCAAATCATAACACTTAACCTGGTGGTTCAGTGGTTTCTCAAATCTTACCCGAGCTACTGGATCTGCTTGTCAAAGTACGCCGTCTGTGTGCCCATTTTAGAAAGTCAGCTACAGCTTCCACCGCCATTGCCATGCTTCAGCAGTGTTTGCAGCTTCCGGCTCACTGAATGATGTGTGATGTCCTTGTTAAGGTAGGATCTAAGTGACCCTTCACGGTTGACCTAGTGATTTCCAAATTAATTCATAGAACATTGCTAGCAACATAAAATGACCAGACGGAGACGTGTTTCTGTCTAGGAGAATCAAAGCAGATTTCTATCCCATATATTACATCATCATCTTTTATAGTATTTAGTGAGCTTGTACTTCAACCAATAGTATAAAACCACACCTACAACATTTAACCAATAAAAATACAAGAAAATTGTCCTATAAGAATTACAGGAAAATTAACCTATAAGAATACAAGAAAATAGGAAACTACATATATGGTCATGTCTACGTAATAGAACAGAACAATAACATACTCATTTATCAAAATATTCTACAGTGATAAATCTTAAGGTCTCATATCTTGTCCAAACTGTATTAGTCTGGTTTTATCACAGCCCATAACCTTTACTCTACTTCTCTACAACGGACAGGAACTATAGCCTTGTTAAGCAACAGAATTTATCTCATAAAGACAAGATGGAGTTACAAACACAAAATGGAACATTCATTTTGATCTTTCTTAATTTAGTCCTTCACATTCCCCCCTAGATAAATTTTGTTAACTTATGTCCAGCATCAGAGGTACTATCCCAAGCTATAAGCTCGAGGGGTACTGGTCTTCACATATCTGATGCCATGTTACCAGACATGGCTGTTGCGGCGTACCCATCCCCCTTTATACTACAATTTACAAATAACAATTTTTGATAACGGTGGTGGAGATCTTTTGAAGATAGCCATGCGCTTGGCTTCAACATCTTCATCAAATAACTTCTTGAAATCGATGTAGAGAAGAGCAGGGTAACAACGCCTTTTGGTATCATTAGCTGTCCAAGTGCAGAATTTCCTAATACATACAGAAATACACCAAAAAAAACAACAAGTTTTAGTATTACATACATAACAAGAATAAAAACAGCGATATATAACAAACTTTTCAAGATTCCAGCTATCCAACCCCCAATTCCCTTAAACCAATTGGCTGGATTAAAAAGAAAATATCTGCCAGAGACTGGGAATTATTCAACAAATCTCTCAGTAATTTTTCATAATATTATACAGTCATGGCCAAAAGTTTTGAGAATGACACAAATATGATATTTTCACATGATCTGCTGCCCTCTGGTTTTTATGTGTGTTTGACAGATGTTTTTTTTATCACAGACAGAAATATAATAATTGCAAATATATGATAACAAAAGCTTATATTGACAGTTAGAATGAGTTAATGCAGCAAGTCAATATTTGCAGTGTTGACCCTTCTTCTTCAGGACCTCTGCAATTCTCCCTGGCATGCTCTCAATCAACTTCTGGACCAAATCCTGACTGATAGCAGTCCATTCTTGCACAATCAATGCTTTCATTTTGTCAGAATTTTTAGGTTTTTGTTTGTCCACCCGTCTCTTGATGATTGACCACAAGTTCTCAATGGGATTAAGATCTGGGGAGTTTCCAGGCCATGGACCCAAAATCTCTGTTTTGTTCCCTGAGCCATTTAGTTTTCACCTTTGCTTTATGGCAAGGTGCTCCATCATGCTGGAAAAGGCATTGTTGATGGCCAAACTGCTCTTGGAGGGTTGGGAGAAGTTGCTCTTGGAGGACATTCTGGTACCATTCTTTATTCATGGCTGTGTTTTTAGGCAAGGCTGAGAGAGAGCCGATTCCCTTGGCTGAGAAGCAACCCCACATATGAATGGTTTCAGATGCTTAACACTTGGCATGAGACAAGACTGGTGGTAGCGCTCACCTTGTCTTCTCCGAATGAGGCGTTTTCCTGATGTCCCAAACAATCGAAAAGGGGATTCATCAGAGAAAATAACTTTACCCCAGTCCTCAGCAGTCCACTGCCTGTACCTTTTGCAGAATATCAGTTTGTCCATGATGTTTTTTCTGGAGAGAAGTGGCTTCTTTGCTGCCCTCCTTGAGACCAGGCCTTGCTCCAAGAGTCTCTGCCTCACAGTGCGTGCAGATGCACTCACACCTGCCTGCTGCCATTCCTGAGCAAGCTCTGCACTGCTGGTAGCCCGATCCCGCTGCTGAAAC
The DNA here is from genome assembly GCA_033576555.1 of Oophaga sylvatica. NCBI lineage: Eukaryota > Metazoa > Chordata > Amphibia > Anura > Dendrobatidae > Oophaga > Oophaga sylvatica. The sequence goes on along the minus strand of JARQOD010000002.1, from coordinate 1,133,551 downwards.
ACTTTTAAGAGACGGTCCTGGCGCTTGCTGGTCTTTCTTGGGCGCCCTGAAGCCTTTTTGGCAACAATGGAACCTCTCTCCTTGAAGTTTTTGATGATGCAATAGATTGTTGACTGAGGTGCAATCTTTCTAGCTGCGATACTCTTCCCTGTTAGGCCATTTTTGTGCATTGCAATGATGACTGCACGTGTTTCTTTAGAGATAACCATGGTTAACAGAAGAGAAACAATGATGCCAAGCACCAGCCTCCTTTTAAAGTGTCCAGTGGTGTCATTCTTACTTAATCATGACAGATTGATCTCCAGCCATGTCCTCATCAACACCCACACCTGTGTTATGGAGCAATCACTGAAAAGAGGTTAGCTGGTCCTTTTAAGGCAGGGCTGCAATGATGTTGAAATGTGTTTTGGGGATAAAGTTCATTTTCTAGCCAAATATTGACTTTGCAAGTAATTGCTGTAAGCTGATCACTCTTTATAACATTCTGGAGTATATGCAAATTGCCATTAGAAAAAGTGAAGCAGTAGACTTTGTAAAAATTAATATTTGTGTCATTCTCAAAACTTTTGGCCATGACTGTATAAACTTATTATTTAAGAACGGGAATTTAGGCTATCCCATATAGTTACCAATAATAACATAAAAAATACGAAAAACCAAAACATTATGTCCCCTTTATTTGCTATTGGCTTGTTTAACCAGCTTGCAGTGCGATACGTAGATCTAAGTTATTCTTCCTTCCAGTTTCACTGATATAGGGGTGATGAGGAGAACTTAATAGGGACCGTCATACAAGGGCTCTAGTCCATATTTTCTGACATGCCTTTTCACAACCACAAAATCATCAGACTTCAAATTATAACAAATATCGGTTTCTGCTGAATCTGGAAAAGAAAAAAGAAACTAGAGCATAGGTGTTAACAAGATTTTTACTAATCTGAATAACATATTAAACAGTACGGTCAGTTTCTTCTGATAACTACTGAGACTGGAAATTTGCAACTGGGGTCCTAGCACCAAACAATATCTCATATAGGGACAGGCCATGTTTTGCAATAGGGATAGTACAAATATGGTATAGTACAATGGGTAGGAGCTCTGGCCATAGAGCAGTATCTCCTGCATCATTTTGGTCAATTGTCCCTTCAGTGTGTCGTTCAACCTCTCAACCTCCCCCTGGATTGTGGATGGTACAGAGTATGGAGGGCTACAGTGGATCCAAACATTGTCAGAACCTCCTGATACACATGAGAAGAAAAAGCCGGACCTTGGTCACTTTCAACAACTTCTGGAACTCCATATCTGCATATAACTTCCATCACCAGTTTCTTTGCTGTGGTCTTTGCAGTCATGTTGGTAACAGGAAATGCTTCCGGCCAACTAGAGAACGTATCGACAACCACCAGACAATATTCATACCTTCCAGACTTAGGCAACGTGATATGGTCCACCTGGAACCCAGTAGAATTTTTGTACCAGGGCTAGGGCCTGGTTTTTTTCCTCGATGTATAGGTCCATATACCCATGTAGCAATAGCAGGGTACATCCGCTTAGGGAAACACACAAGTTGGTCCTTTTTCCAGAGACCATTGTCCATAAAGTGCCCCATCAGCCTTCCACTGCTTCACCTCTTCTTTTGGAGACATTCTCTGCATTGTCATTAAGCGGTCTCGCGGGTCCGACAGAAAACCTCAGTCTGTCGTAGATCATCAGGTTCTTGTAGAGTCAGGATCTCTTGCAACTGTTTACGCTGAGAGAGTGTGGTCACCATAGTTGGTATGGTTAGTTCAACGGGCAGAAGAGCAGCGGCCTTTGCTTGCAAATCCGCAAATACGTTGTCAATAGTCTGTGGACTGTTCCTAGGGCCGTGCTCCTTGACTTTGATAATGGCCACCTGAGTAGGCAATTTGATCGATTCCATGAGGGTTTTTAACAGCTTCAGCATTTTTTCACTGGAGTTCCGTCAGTAGTAATAAACCTTTGATTGGCTTATAGAGCTCCAAAATCGTGAGCAACACCAAATGCATATCGTGAGTCCGTGTATATATTAGCCCGTCTGTCTTTGGCCAAAGTTCATGCAGTAGACAGAGCCTGAAGTTCTGCTTCTTGTGCTGAATGTGATGGCGGAGCGCAGCTACATGCACTACAGTGTCCTCTGTGGTAACAGCATATCCCGTGTGGAATCTTCCAAACTCCTCAGCATATCTTGAACCATCCGTGTATAACACCAGATCGGGATTTGAAAGTGGATTCTCACTGACATTTGGCGGAGTAGCTGTTTCTTCAGTCAGAAGTTGGGAACAATCATGTTGAAGATAATCCTCATCACTGCCATCTTTCTTGGGGACCAGCAGTAAAATAGCGGGGTTGATTGTAGCACAGAGATTCAACTTGGTGATACTCGGGCCACGGGGTCGAGGCGGGCCGAATAAAAGTCCACTGGTCGTTGCCTATTGCCATGTGATTGTATAAGTACCCCTGCTGCGTGTCCTTCATTCTCAGACACATACAAATGGAACGGTGGAGTATAGTCTGGGATGCCCAAGGCAGGGGCGGAAGCAATAAGCCACTTTAATTCAGAGAAGGCACGATAAAGGCTTTCCATACAAAGCGGTGATCTTTCCTTATAGTTCATTATACTGTCTCTTAAGGCATTGTAAAGGGGTTGCATTATGCGGGATGCATCCGGTATCCACTGACAATAAGTACATAGTTCATTTTCATCTTTTGGGAAAGGAAGGGAGCTGACAGCTATTTTTCTTTCTTCTGTGAGGTATCTGACACCCTGAAGGAAACAGTGACCCAAAAATATCACTTGACCAAGACAGAACTGAAGTTTCAAGGCCGAAACCCATCAGTTCAGATCTGCCAGATGCTTCAGAAGACTAACAATAGCAACATGGCTTCCTGCTCCGTCCATACACACAACAAAATCATCCACATACTGAAGCAGCGTGACTTGGGGTGGTCCAATTGCCAGGGTAAAAGACACTCGCCCATATTTTTTACAAACTAATTGGGACTGTTTAGGGCCCTTTGTGGCAGAACTGTCCACATCAATTGTCCTCCCTGATAAATAAATACAAACAGAAATTAACAATCTTGGTATAATAGAATACTAAAAAACACATTGGCAAAATCGATAACTGTGAACCAAGCAGCATCCTGAGATATCTGGAACAAAAGAGTATATATATATTAGACACCACTGGAGTTTCCAGATCAGTAACTGCATTAACTGCCCATAATTTTTGTACCAACCGGTACACAGGGTTAAGGTGAAGGGGGGCTGGAGTTTGCTATGTGGGCACTGATAAGAACTGTCTTTGGAGCTGCAAATGCCTGCTTGCGAAGATGGGGGCTAGAACTACTCCTGGCTGGCTTTTTTTTTCTCTTCCTGATACAGAATGGGCTGAATCCTTCTGAAAAACTTTTTTTATTACTTTTAATATATTGTCCGGAGTGGAATTCTCGACATCAGGTCTAACTGACATTATCGCCTCCTTCAATTCGGGACATCAAAAACTGCCACAAAAAAAAAACGTGAGTGGGCTTTATTATACAATGAAACTGAACGGGTGAATAAAGTTGGAGGGTTGGATAGATAGCAGAGACTGGTGCTGGCTGTGGTTAATAATAAGTGCCGTCAGCGTTTACCAAGGAAAAGTTGAGACTACGACACTGCAACAGCTCTCTCTCCACTGAAAATTAGTAACTCCGCATACATTACAAATCCACCCAGCATAGTTTTTTTTTGCAACCCAGGATAGATTGGTGCCCTGGGGTTGAGGGGCACAGAGCTTACAATCGGAAGGAGAGACTTAATTTCCTGGAAAAGATCTTATTATCTAGCAGAGAGACCCCTTGTTCCAAATCATCATTTTTAATTATTTGTCTTTCTGGTACTTTCAGTCACTTTCTCAGTTCCTTCCACAAAACATTCACTCTCTGTTATAGTAATAGACAGCTTTCCTTTTTTCATTATAACCATAACAAAAACAATCAGAATTCACTTTCTGTTTTCTACCTCCATATCAACCTGCCTCTCTTTCTAACACCTTCGTCTCATAGCGCAGGCTTCATCCTCCCGCCCTCAGGAATTTCTCTACATTTCTCACAGATTTTTTCTTTTTTTTCTTTCGTCTCTGAACCATAAGACTGACCGTATCCAATCCATTACACAAATCCAAACTCTTCTTTAATAAAATATCCTTACTTAAATTGTGCCCAGTCCTAGAGCGGCCCCACATGGATGGCCCCACAACACGATACTCAGTGAAAGGAGGAGGGCGTCGTAGACTATCCCTCCGGACACCTCTGGTTATATATTATATATTTTATATAACGGAGTTATGCATCCTAACCCATCTTCGATCACTTCATCGTGCCTGATTCTAATAGTGATCAGGATTTCAGGATATTTTGACTAAAAAGAGAGTTACAATCACTGGTCAATCCGGGGTGTCCGTCCCTCATGAGGTACGGTTCGAACACTGGGCCCCCAATGGAACTACACCTCTATATGATTCCACCTGAGAATCATCCCACCATCGGGGACAAACCTCAGATCCTGTTTCCAGCAACAAACACAGGAAAACCACGCCAAACGGTCAGTCTGAACAGTATACCTGCCAACTTACCGTGGTTGTGGAATCGTGAAAAACATGGGCTATAAAACGTAGTCGACGCACGTTGCAGAACTGCAACTTTCGTATTTTTATCATAAACTCGCAGCGTTTTATGACCAATTGATTAGATTCCCATTATTGTCTATGAAAGGGGCTGCACATGGTAGAGACAAAGAGACCATGTGGTTTCAAAGTTGCTAAACAGGTTTTCCAACTGCTAGGAGGGTGTAAGGGGGGAAGCTGCTAGCAAGCTAGTATCACATTACACCAGTGGTTGTAGCTGGAGTGTCAGTGAAGCTAGGAACGTTCTAGAAGTAGGTGACGATAATAAGAAAACCATAATCATATTTTATCTTATCGTTACAGGTGATGATGCCGTAATTAGCATCACCATCCCGCTTCTCTGTGTTCTGAAATGCTCTCTGTTCACAATCAAAGAGATGTGAGTCGCCCGCCAGAGCTGTGGGTACTGGGTACCGAGCCTGTTAACTTCAATGGGAGATGTCACGGCAGCTACGACCCAGTCCGTGGCCCTGGGCACTCACCAAAAAGGGTATATTTACAGGGATAAAGTTTATTTAGTGATTCGTGACGCCACCTGTAGTGTCTGGTCGGGGTGACCAGCGCTGCTGTGCAGGTCCTCTGGAAGAAATGGTGTTGTGCAGCTAGTTGGTAAACCTCTTACAGGCGAGGCTGTGTTCTTCCAGGGCAGGTAATATTATATATTTGAGGAATGGTGCTGATGAATGTAGCAGAGAAAGATATACGTCACTGAAATAATTCTAGGAAAACAGTCCAAGTGCAGTTTCAGGGTTTTTACTCACAGTTCTGATATGCGCAGTACAGATGCCCGCTTGGTACTGTGTCCTCCGGGCGAGGGGTCCAGCAACCCCCAGGTAGATCAGGTGAGCACTTTCCCAGGACTCTCTTTCAGTGTGTTCCTTTCCTGGCCTTTTCTATCTGTGCTTTTTCACTCCTCTCTTCCTAGCGCCTCACTACGCAGTCTCTCAGTCCAGAAGCTGCGGACCCTGTCGAGTAACAGATTAATTCTGTGAGTCCTTGGCCCATATAGTTTCCTTCCTGGAGGTGATGCAGGGGCCGGTCCCTGTTTGCCTGGTCACGGGCCACGGATAAACAGTGCACTCTTGTTAAAAATGCTTATTTTCAGATATTTTTCCAGGACTTGTTACCAGATGCGATACTCTAAAGGAAATGTCACAATGTTTCTTATAAAAACATGTAGTGGTTTATTGGACTGTCCACCAAAAAACATCATTTAAGCAAAACATAAAATGAGTGAAATAGTTACGAAGAGATTGTCCGTTTGTCCATAGCCAAAGCTTCTTTCCTTGGTGTCCTGAATGGTAAATGACATCTCTCTCTGTCAGCAGCGTCTAAGGAAGCAACACGTGGTTACATAGCAGCTGTACATTCCCCGTAGTGTCATCGTAAAATGTCCCTTGTGTCTGAAGAGAATGAAGGAGAGAGAACGAGCCCGTCCCTTTGTGTAGTCATTATATATACGTCCCTTAGATCACGTGGTCTCTATATATGGGATGACACTTTACCATACAGAAATAGCATCTGTAATGTCAGCGAACGTTAATGTGCTGGGTACAGAATTGAGTGTATAAAGAATAAATCCATAACCAATAATTAATATTTAACAATTCCCCCTTTTGAGGGTGACAGACATTAATTGGAACCCTCAAAGTAGAGAAGTTCATCTTTAGGATAATAAGATCTTCTTTATCTTTTCTTCTTCTTTGTCAAAAATAATTTAATTTCCATAATAATAATAATAATATCAGATTATTGTTATACACACTCAATAACATAATTATGTTAATTCATGTTATGGTAAGCCGTGACCAATCTTCATATAAAATATATATTATACTTTCCTAAAACCTAAATCGAAGCATCTCAGGTCCAATCATCATCATCTGATGTCATCTGGTCTTCATTTGGATGTCTTCTGTCTTCTTCTTGATTCTTTTAAAACACAGTCTTTATATGATAATTCCTTTGAAATAGCATGTAGATATTGTAGAGACCATGTGTCATGTGTCAATCAAAGTCCATAAATTCACATGTTGATAAAAAACAAAGTCCATAAATGAAGCTTTAATATCTGAGCAGTGTCACCTTTAAAGACCTGGACTTACATTGGCTCGCCTTGGATATTTCTGGAGTCCTCCATGCCATCCGCACTGGTCTTGGAACAGGTGTGACGTATTTGGTCAGCAAAGCAAGGGTTAAAATGACTCTTCCTTGCTAAAGATAGCACCATATCCAGTCCTTAGTCCTAATGCACAGGACTCATGTCAGGTTGTAGCTTCCTGACAATTACCTTATTGTTCACCAGCTTTCATTGAAGCTTCATAGGTGATAGGAAACCACTGGAACTTGATAAAAACGTGATAACACAGTTCATATTAGCATCATAGGATCATCGTCCTCTGCAATCGTGGCTGTCAGTGGTGAAATGAATTGTAATTGACACAGTCTATTATTACTCAGAAATCATATAGCCTTGTTACCTTCTGGAACTTCGGCTTTTTCTTCTTGCAACTTTTTAAAAATTACTTGAATTTAGAAATATGAAAAGTCTTTATTAACGTAATTCCAATATCTTGCTTGAAGTCTTCATTCCCTATTCTATACCAAATCTGTAATTTTCCTGATCTATAATATCACAGCGTACCATAACAATCAGTAATATCCATAGAATTATTATCAGAATAGTAATATGGAATTCATGTTTGTGTAGTAAAACAATAATAAATGATAATGCATTATTAACCATATTCTTCATGAGATAGAACATTTTTATGCCATAGGTGTAATTACCTTTCCAACCCATGGGTGTCAGTGTTTTTTATGTAACAAGTGTTTCCGTCTTTATTACTAAAACTTTATTAATGGAACATATTTATTAGACCAATAATAGGTAAGAATGTATAGCCATGAACCAAAATGTGAATATGAGTGAATGAATGAATGACTGAATGAAAGAATTATTATAATTTGCTCAGAATTAAAACATTTTCTTTAATGAACCGATATCTTCGCTATATTTAATGAAGCAATATTCTCATACTAGACATTACCTTATTAAATATTGATGTTTCTTTCTTGATTGAGATAAAAAATAAAAAAATAAGAATCAAAATTAGAGATAAAGGAAGAATAAAAATTAAAAATGAAAAATAAGAATAAAAAATAAAAATAATAAAAGTGAAAATAAGGCCTTTATATGTTTATGACAAATGCTGAATATTATGTTCAGTAACACATACCCTTAATATTTCCATTATCTGGATGATTTCATATTTGTCATGACCTTGTGTTACCAAAATATTCAAATTATGCAACTTTGCATGTAATCCCCTTCTTAGTGTAAAGAAATGACTCTTTATAATACTTAATGTTATTATCTCTAGTAGTTATACCATTGTACCTTTCTATATTCTTTAAAATGTGTGAAGAAGAGGTATTGATGAAATGTGATGATGTATTCAGGATCAAAAACACATTTCCCCCTTAATACCAAAAAAAAAAATTATTTATGAAATAATTCATTTATCAAAACCAAAATGAAAAAATAATTGTTTTATAAATATTTATGTAACTTCTATTTTACCTTTATACCATATATTTGTCTGAAGATGTGTACCATCTATGTACCCATTAAAAATAAAAATAACATTGAATATCATAAAATTATCCTTTGGTAAAAAGGAAAAAAAATAATCTAAAAGTAGATTTTCTTGATAAACCATTTTGATGTGTGATTACACTTACCGTATATACCCATGTATAAGCCGAGATTTTCAGCCCATTTTTTAGGGCTGAAAGTCCCCCTCTCGGCTTATACGCGGGTCATATATGGGGGTCGGCGGGGGAGGGTGAGCGGGTGTGTTGGATCATACTCACCCCTCCGCCGGCGCGGTCTCTGCAGCCCCCCTGCTTCTCCCACGATCTCCGGCTCCTTCCTGCAGCGGTCACATGGCACCGCTCATTAGAGTCATGAATATGCACATATTCATGACTTTAATGAGCGGTAGCACGTGACCGCTGCAGGACTGAAGCGTTGCGGAGAGCGCCGGGAGAAGAGGAGAGGCTGCAGGGACGCGTGGCGGAGGGGTGAGTATAGCGATATTTACCTGTCCCGTTCCATGCTGCATGATGTGTCCTCGTCTGACTCCTCTGGCTGTGAATGATCAGCAGAGGGCGCGATGACGTCATTAGTGAGCGCCGCGCCCTCTGCCAGATCATTCACTGCTGAGGACCCGAGAAGAGGACGCAGCGCAGCGGTGCAGAGAGGACAGGTAAATATCTCAGGTGCCGGGGTCCTGAGCGAGCGGTGACACCGGCACCTGTCCCCATAGCACGCCAGTGTCACTGCCTGCTCAGGACACCGGCACCTGGCCCCCAGCGACGAGAGGTGAGTATGTCATTTTTTTTTTTTTTGCAGCAGCATATGAGGCCTATACTATGGGGCATATGGGGCATAATTGTGCAGCATATGGGGGCATAATATGGAGCATATGGGGGCATAAGCTGTGGAACATATGGGGGCATAAGCTGTGGAACATATGGGGGCATAAACTGGAACATATGGGGCATAATCTGGAGCATAACGGGGCATAAGCTGTGGAACATATGGGGCATAATCTGGAACATATGGGGGCATAATATGGAGCATATGGGGGCATAAGCTGTGGAACATATGGGGCATAATCTGGAGCATATGGGGGCATAATCTGTGGAACATGGAGCATAATCTGGAGCATATGGGGGCATAATCTGGAACATATTGGGCATAATCTGGAGCATATAGGGGCATAATCTCTGAAGCATATGGAGGCATAATCTGTGGAGCATATTGGGCATAATCTGTGCAGCATATGGGGCATAATCTGTGGAGCATCATATGGGGGCATAATCATTTTTCACCCTAGGTTTATACGCGAGTCAATAAGTTTTCCCAGTTTTTTGTGGCAAAATTAGGGGGGTCGGCTTATACACGGGTCTGCTTATACATGAGTATATACGGTATCTACTATTAACAAAAAAAAATAATTACTAAAGGAATATATGTTGAGTAGATAATATTTCATTATGTATCTTAATATTCTAATAATTTAACTGATTTGTATTATTTCTCATAAAAACAAAGTTTTTGGTTTTCTCTTAGCATACCATGAATTGTGAAACTTTTTTCATACATCACACATACATTACTCTTAGGTTATTTTCACTCTTATCAGCTGCTCATACACGCATCTGTCATTCAGACTGTGACACATATAAGTTTACACCACAGATTCCACATACAAAAGGTAGGAATACATGTATATTAACCCAAATAATTGTATTCTAATTCAATGCGCATTGTAAACTATTAAATTTAATACCTTAATATTTCTTTGAATATTCCCCTAATACACATAATAAACTTTGTAAACTATCCTATAGATAGAAGGACTCCTAAGAAAATTAGGTATGAGCTGTCTATACTTGGTGAAAGGGTTTGTAACTGAGGGTTAGGGTTAGGTGGCCTTTGTACATCCGTCCCTCGTACGTCATCTGCATCAGTTCTGAAGTCTCCTCCCATGTTCCCTCCTACATCAGTTTCTCAAGTCTCCTCCCATGTTCCCTCCTACATCAGTTCTCAAGTCTCCTCCCATGTTCCCTCCTACATCAGTTCTCAAGTCTCCTCCCATGTTCCCTCCTACATCAGTTCTCAAGTCTCCTCCCATGTTTCCTCCTACATCAGTTCTCAAGTCTCCTCCCATGTTCCCTCCTACATCAGTTCTCAAGTCTCCTCCCATGTTCCCTCCTACATCAGTTCTCAAGTCTCCTCCCATGTTCCCTCCTACATCAGTTCTCAAGTCTCCTCCCATGTTTCCACCATCTTTTTTTACGTCATCAGAGACAAGGTCACCTTGAGTAGCCATTACAGACACATGTCCCACATCTTCCTCAGTTTCCTCATTACAGTCAATTTCGGGAACATCACTAGTATCATCTGACACTATTTCTACACAGTCATTTTTGGATTTCTCTGACACAAACTTGTGAAATACGTCAATCAACTGTAAAATATTTTTCAATTTCTCTCTTTCTCTATTAAAGGACACCAGCTTAGATTCTAGCTTTAGATTTTCCTTTTCACATTCTGCATATAAGCTGAGCCATAAAACTTCTAAATTAGACTGATCTACAGACATAAATTTCAGTCTACTTTGCTTAGAAAAAGAAGTAATGACATCCATTGTTTCTTACCTTGAAATATCTCAGCTTGTAGCTCCTTTCTTGGACAATGGCCTCTTGTCATCAGCACGTCTGATTCCTGTAGTACGTCTGGCAAGTCTTAGTCCTCATTCATAGGTTCTTTTCTGATCCTGAAATATCGTAGTGTGATTTCTTTGACAACTTGCACATCTGACGTTCTTTTGCTTCTATTCCTCCCCTTGCAAGTTATCAAAAATTCACACTCTAAAAATCAAGTGTGACTGGCTGGCTCTCCAAAATGTTAAAAATCCTTAATTTCATATATTTTTCCAGGACTTGTTACCAGATGCGATACTTCTAAAGAAAATGTCACAATGTTTCTTATAAAAAAAATGTGGTGATTTATTGGACTGTCCACCAAAAAACATCATTGCAGGAAAAGATAAAATGAGTAAAATAGTTATGAAGAGATTGTCCATTTGTCCATAGCAAAACTTGTACACATCTTTCCTTGGTGTCCTGAATGGTAAATGACATCTGTCTCTGTCAGCAGCGTCTAAGGCTACTTTCACATTTGCGCTCGGGCGACCTGCGCCTATCTGCGCACGGCCGCCGCTAAGCTCCGCCCCTGGCCGCGCCTCCTCCCAGCGGCTCCGCCTATGGGCGCATGACGGCGCATGCGACCTGTGTACCCTATCTTTATCATTGGGTACGCAGGCCGTGCGCAGTATGCGTTTGACTGCGCATGCGTCCTTTTGATGCTGCGCCGAGCGCACCAAAACTTAGCATGTTGCATTTTAGTGCGCTCGGCGCACCGTCAAAAAGGATGCATGCGCAGTAAAACGCATACTGCGCACGGCCTGCGTACCCAATGATAAAGATAGGGTACACAGGTCGCATGCGCCGTCATGCGCCCATAGGCGGAGCCGTCGGGAGGAGGCGCGGCCGGGGGCGGAGCTTAGCGGCGGCCGTGCGCAGATAGGCACAGGTCGCCCGAGCGCAAATGTGAAAGTAGCCTAAGGAAGCAACACGTGGTTACATAGCAGCTGTCCATTCCTCATAAGATGTCCCTTGTGTCTGAAGAGAGTGAAGGAGCGACCCCCTCCCTTCGTGTAGTCATTATATATATGTCCCTTAGATCACGTGGTCTCTATATATGGGGTTGCCACTTTACCATACAGAAATAGCATCTGTAATGTCAGCTGAAAGTCAATGTACTCGGTACAGAATTGAGTGTAAAGAATAAATCCATAACCAATAATTAATATTTAACAACCTGACTATGATACTGATATGGAAAATATTCCTCAAAGATCCGGTCTTCACAGGTGACTTGAATAAAAGAGGAATTTATTTAGAATAAAAGTTACAACTAAAAATGAAATGTAAAAGGTAAGAAATAAAAGGACCGTATATACGGAGATCTGGGAGAGAGAACTGAGCTGAGGCAAAAGCATATAGTAATTACTGTATATAAAACTTCTGGCTCCCAGCCTTGGTTTCCTGCTCAGATCACAGAATGTTATAGAAAAGTAATGAAACAATGTCTAAGCAAAATATAAGCAATTATTAGTTTTCAAGGATCATTGACAAGACTTGGAGGCGTCTGGTTTTCCGTGAGGACATCTTATCTATAGAACAGCATCTTACAGAGCAGCCTAACAATATCTGCCGGTGCAACATTGGTTTCCTTCAGCTGAGGCAAATCATGATTTTATAAATCTGGTATACAGCGGATATATAAAAAGTGATATAACATTTTGGCAAACTTTTGGTTATCATAACCAAATTGATTTTCTTTATCAAGATGAAGGCTATGGAAACTAATCTGAAATGTATGGAGTCATCATTTACAATAAAAGAAGCAATATAAAACTGAAGACATCGCCTAAACATCTGACATTCGCGGTCGGGGAACCAACATCCATGTTAATGGTTCCTTTACATAAAAGTATCCATTTTTGTGTAAAATAAGAAACATGATCTGATTTTTACCATTAATGTCCTTGGTTGGCTAATGAACACACGACAAATTCTATGACCAAGAATGTGATTAGTTTTGTAGAGATGTTCTTTAGGTAAAACCTAACAACCAAAGAGTGTTTTTCAGACGGACGGAATTTCCTTTCTGGGAATTGTTAGTCCAGTAGTCTGAAAAAGATCACAACAAATGAACTTTCATCAACAAATGATCTTTCTTTCAGCGAACTTTGCCAGAGAAATTGTTAGTTCATCCCCCAATATCTTTGAGCATAAATAGGCAGTATACACAATTGTGAAAGCCAATGTGGACTAAGATGTGTATGTAAACATTCACCAGGTGATCGATTCATTTGCTGTACAGACTCATATACTCTACGGTCATTCTTTGTTGGTCTATGAAGGCCTCATAGCTCTGTAGATGTTATCTTACCCGCTGATCTCCAACACATACTCTACAGAACATGGCCACCACCCGCTGTCTGATCTCTCTTGTCTTCACCCCGTAGATGATTGGGTTCATCATTGGTGGGACAATGACATAGAGATTGGCCAAGAGAATGTGGAACTCGGGAGAGATGTATCTATGGCCAACTCTGTGGATTAAAAAAGAGAAAAAGGCCGGTATATAGAACAGAATGATGACACAGACATGAGACACCCACGTATTGAAGGCCTTGCGACGAGCCACTGTGGACTGAAGTCGTAGAACAGCCCTGATAATAACAACATATGAAACAACTATAAGGATCATGTCTACAACAGTGACACAAGCCGCTATGATGAGTCCATAGACCACATTGACCAGTTTATCGGCAGTAGCTAGCCTGGCCATGGACATGTGCTCACAATACGTGTGCTCTATCACATTGCTGCCCTCATACGGTAATCTGTAAAGTAGAAAAACAAATGGAGTAATGGTAAAAACACTTCTGAGAAGAGCAAAAATGATTAACTTCCTTATGAAAGATCCAGTGAGAGTAGAGGAGTATGTTAAAGGGTTGCAAATGGCATAATATCGATCATAAGCCATGCTTACCAAGATGGCGGACTCCGTTGCAAAGTTAAAATGAATAAAGAAAGTTTGGACAAGACAACCATTAAAGGAGATTGTATGAGAGTTAAACCAGAAGATGCAGAGAGTCTTGGTACGGTGGTGGAGCTCAGGAGGATGTCACAGGTGGCCAGCATCCCCAGGAACAGGTACATGGGCTGATGGAGAGTCTCGTTTCTTCCAATGACCAAAATCAAAATGGAGTTTCCAATAAGATCCACGGTATACATGATACAGAATGGGATGGAGAGCAGGAGATGTGATTCCTCCAGACCAGGGATTCCCATCAGGAGGAAGTAGTCCGGGTGGAAAGTGCTTGTGTTCAACATTTCCACATGAAATGTTATACTTCTGGTACCCTGCAAATAAAGACAGAAGAAGATGGAGTTCACAGGACACATTAATATTTAGGTGAAATGAGGCAGGATGAAGACAACATGGAAAAACCAGGGAAGAATCTTCTCCATGATGGGAATTTACAAAATCAAAGTTTAATTCATATTAACACCATCTACAGTACAAATCTGCCAAACATCAAGACTCACCTGATATTGAGGAAGAGGAGTCAAAGACACATGAGAACATTGAGGAGAAACCGCAATATTCAAGGTGGTAGAGAAGATCACGTCACCGGAGCGATGTTCTCTGTGAAGTCAGATTATCACAAGCTGAAGCTCAGACAGAAACTGAACTGAGAAGAGAATTCATGGAAATAAGAAGATCATTTTAAGACCATAATGAGATACCCACCATAGCTATTAAGTCTCACACTAGAATGCTTCAACCAACAGTCCAATAAGTAGAGAGTAAAAATGTTATGGTGTCACTCAGTTCACATGGACAGGAGGGAGGAGATGTACTCTACATGGAGAGAAGTATTGAACCACAAGTCTTAATGACATTTCTTAATCCTGAATCCTGAGTCTTCCCCTTTACCTGCAAGCGATATTATTGAGAATTGGAAGGAACTGCAGCAACTCAGCCATAAAGTGGAGACCCCATAATGTTACAGAGCGGGGGCCGAGAAGTAAGGAGCAGAGGGCAGAAACATCACCACCACTCTTATGGACCCATAACTGTGATTCCAGACCTCCGCTAGTATAAACACTGAAACACTGGGACCCTGGCGGGAGATTCAAGGCAAGCACAATGCCGAGCATCGAATGGAGTGGTGTGAAGCTGCCACCGCTGGACTCTGGAGGAGACTTGTTCTGTGCAGTGATGGATCGCTCTATCTGCGTCTGATGGAAGAGTCTGGGTTTGGTGATTCCAGGAGGACGTTACCCCCTGACTGCATTGTGCCTGAAGTGATGGGAAAGCTTAATCTTCAGCACAAAACATTATGGACAATATTAGCCACAGAACCCGGACTTCAACCACATCACCGAACACCTCAACAGCAAGAGCAAGTCAAAAATGATCAAAGGCACGTACATACAACATCATCGTCTGATCTCAGACACCTCTAAAATCCTCCTCAAAGTCTTCACAGAAGAACGGGAGCTGTTATAGCTGCAAAGCGACCAACTATATATTAATGTCTATGGATGTAGATGAGGACAGAGAAGCCCCCGGAGGAGGATGTGGGGGGCACATACTTTCCTCCATATTAATGTCTATGGATGTAGATGAGGACAGAGAAGCCTCCGGAGGTGGATGTGGGGGGCACATACTTTCTCCATATTAATGTCTATGGATGTAGATGAGGACAGAGAAGCCCCGGAGGTGGATGTGGGGGGCACATACTTTCCTCCATATTAATGTCTATGGATGTAGATGAGGACAGAGAAGCCCCCGAGGTGGATGTGGGGGGCACATACTTTCTCCATATTAATGTCTATGGATGTAGATGAGGACAGAGAAGCCCCCGGAGGTGGATGTGGGGGGCACATACTTTCTCCATATTAATGTCTATGGATGTAGATGAGGACAGAGAAGCCCCCGGATGAGGATGTGGGGGCACATACTTTCCCCATATTAATGTCTATGGATATAGATGAGGACAGAGAAGCCCTGGAGGTGGATGTGGGGGGCACATACTTTCTCCATATTAATGTCTATGGATGTAGATGAGGACAGAGAAGCCCCCGGAGGTGGATGTGGGGGGCACATACTTTCTCCATATTAATGTCTATGGATGTAGATGAGGACAGAGAAGCCCCCGAGGTGGATGTGGGGGGCACATACTTTCCCCATATTAATGTCTATGGATGTAGATGAGGACAGAGAAGCCCCCGGAGGTGGATGTGGGGGGCACATACTTTCCTCCATATTAATGTCTATGGATGTAGATGAGGACAGAGAAGCCCCCGGAGGTGATGTGGGGGCACATACTTTCTCCATATTAATGTCTATGGATGTAGATGAGGACAGAGAAGCCCCCGGAGAGGATGTGGGGGGCCCATACTTTCCCCATATTAATGTCTATGGATGTAGATGAGGACAGAGAAGCCCCCGGAGGAGGATGTGGGGGGCCCATACTTTCTCCATATTAATGTCTATGGATGTAGATGAGGACAGAGAAGCCCCAGAGGGGATGTGGGGGCACATACTTTCTCCATATTAATGTCTATGGATGTAGATGAGGACAGAGAAGCCCCCGGAGGTGGATGTGGGGGGCACATACTTTCCCCATATTAATGTCTATGATGTAGATAGGGACAGAGAAGCCCCCGGAGGTGGATGTGGGGCACATACTTTCTCCATATTAATGTCTATGGTTAGATGAGGACAGAGAAGCCCCCGAGGTGGATGTGGGGGGCACATACTTTCTCCATATTAATGTCTATGATGTAGATAGGGACAGAGAAGCCCCCGGAGGTGGATGTGGGGGGCACATACTTTCCCCATATTAATGTCTATGGATGTAGATGAGGACAGAGAAGCCCCCGGAGGATGATGTGGGGGGCACATACTTTCTCCATATTAATGTCTATGGATGTAGATGAGGACAGAGAAGCCCCCGGAGGTGGATGTGGGGGGCACATACTTTCTCCATATTTAATGTCTATGGATGTAGATGAGGACAGAGAAGCCCCCGGAGGTGGATGTGGGGGCACATACTTTCCCCATATTAATGTCTATGGATGTAGATGAGGACAGAGAAGCCCCCGGAGGAGGATGTGGGGGGCACATACTTTCTCCATATTAATGTCTATGGATGATAGATGAGGACAGAGAAGCCCCCGGAGGAGGATGTGGGGGCACATACTTTCTCCATATTAATGTCTATGGATGTAGATGAGGACAGAGAAGCCCCCGGAGGAGGATGTGGGGGCACATACTTTCCCCATATTAATGTCTATGGATGTAGATGAGGACAGAGAAGCCCCCGGAGTGGATGTGGGGGCACATACTTTCTCCATATTAATGTCTATGGATGTAGATGAGGACAGAGAAGCCCCTGGAGGGGATGTGGGGGGCACATACTTTCTCCATATTAATGTCTATGGATGTAGATGAGGACAGAGAAGCCCCCAGAGGAGGATGTGGGGGCACATACTTTCTCCATATTAATGTCTATGGATGTAGATGAGGACAGAGAAGCCCCCGGAGGAGGATGTGGGGGGCCCATACTTTCTCCATATTAATGTCTATGGATGTAGATGAGGACAGAGAAGCCCCCGGAGGTGGATGTGGGGGGCACATACTTTCTCCATATTAATGTCTATGGATATAGATGAGGACAGAGAAGCCCCCGGAGGAGGATGTGGGGGGCACATACTTTCTCCATATTAATGTCTATGGATGTAGATGAGGACAGTGAAGCCCCGGAGGTGGATGTGGGGGCACATACTTTTCTCCATATTAATATCTATGGATGTAGATGAGGACAGAGAAGCCGCCGGAGGAGGATGTGGGGGGCACATACTTTCCCCATATTAATGTCTATGGATGTAGATGAGGACAGAGAAGCCCCCGGAGGTGGATGTGGGGGGCACATATGTGTCGACCCGCCACCACAATTGTGGGTTACCAGGCAATGGGTACTCAGAGCCGAGCCCATGGAAGTCTATGGGGATTCTTGTCACAGGTAGCTGTGGCTCGGTCTGTGGCCCGGGCGGTCTGGCGTATGTTAGGGAATATTTACAGGGATTGATTTATGTACAGTTCGTGACGCCACCTGTAGTATTCTGGTAATTAGTACCAGCGCTGCTGTAGATCTCTGAGGGGATGGTGAGGCAGCTAGATGTCAGGTCCCCTACAGGTGGGACTGGTCCCTCAAAGTCTATGTGAGTAGTGAAGTCGAGTGCGGTTAAAGAACACAGTCTCACACGGTCAGCGTCTTTCCATACCTTTACTTGCAAGATGATAAGGCAGGTCCCAGGGAGGCTGATCCAAGGAGAGTGTATCTTGAGACGGCAGCTGGACAAGTTAGGGCCTCCTTTATCTCCAATATGACGAGTGCAACTAGCATGAAGCGTAGTTCCCTCAATTCTCCAGCTTATCCAAAGCTGTACCTGCCCAGTCAGCTTAGTGTTAGGGCCTTCCTATGAAGGAGCTGAATTCTTACGTGGTCCTGCAGAACTCCAAAGTCTTCACTCCCCCTGACCCCAGTTACGTACTGACTATAAGGGGCTTGTCTGCCGCGACCTAGGGTCCGGTAGATTCCTGGTTTTCCTGTCACCGTGCCTGAAACAACAGTGACCCTTCGGTCCCCAGTGACCGGTTGCAACGTGCTGGACTTCTGCAATCCTGTAGCACTAATCCTATAATCCACTTGCCTTTCGCCTTGTCCACGCTGGTAACATAAGCACTCAAAACTAGCCAAGGGTCGAGCAGTCACTTCTTTCCTTTTCCTTCCAATGAAGTTAGCCACAGATGCTCAGTTATCACAGGCAGGAGCACGTCTCTGAACCTGATACCGTCCTTTAGACAGGGATGCTGAAGACTTTCCGTGCTAGTACTTCTCCTTTCCTCAGTGTGTATGGTGAAGGTGATACAGCTCTGACTAGACTAAGGTGTATTCCAAACACCTATACCAGACTCCACGATATGAACTGGGATGAAGCAGGCTAGACTCTTTCCTCCCTCCAAACGTCTTCTCACCAAGAGGTCTAGACTCTACTCCACACGTCCTCACTGTCCAAAGACAGGAACAAGACTAATCACTCTAACACCTACTACCTTGACCACTCCCTCTAGAGTATACTCCACTACCCTAGGGGTGTGTCTAGTGTGTGTCGAGTGAATGAATATTGAGCATTGAACTGCCGTCTCGCCATACACTCTCCAGGGTACTGCGTGTGCCTACCACCAGGGCTACACATTCCCCCATGGTAAACGACAGCACTCCCGGCTGTGAAATACAAAAGACATTTTGTTTATGCAATAACAATAACAATAACATCTTCCCATCCGGGAGGTGAGAACACCTTGAACGTTGCAAACTTTTATAGAAAAATACAAATAGTATCAAATAGCATTCAATAAATAAATATACAATATACTTGTGAAGGACCCGCACCAAACCTTCAACGTGGGTCCTGGTGGGCTGCAGGACGTCCGATTGCAGACCTCACTCAGTGCCACACCATACGGGTTTTGTTTTTCAGAGGTAGTTATAGATGGTTTTTGTAAAACCAAGATAGGGCACCGAAGCGCAACTATGTACAAGAAAGTTCTGGGTTAGCATAGTCCTTAACCTCCAAGTCCATTTATAAAGAAAGACACATTATATTAAATCGCATTATAAAAGTGCAACTGCTTATCATTTATCATCTATCATTTACCAATTACCCAGCCGGGCATTCTATAATTAGAAATATATATTCACTATATATAACCTGTGCAAACTTTTTCAAAACATTTTAAACTTTTTGCTTTTTACTTGTGGTAGATCCGATAGGGATCTCACCAACTCTTTACTATTTATTCATCTTCTAATAATACACCTTCCACTACATCTTTCACCCCGGGGGCTGGAATGATGCAATGAGCCCTAGATCCCAAGACCAGCAAATCATGTGCTGCGATCAGGGTCTGGGTCGCGACAGTTCTGGTGCGAACCTCTAGGGGCGCAACGGGTATACTCTCTCCGCGTGACACCGATTGCGTCTCCATTACAGTCAACGATATAGACCGCGTCAGGGTTTGCGATCTGGACTGGGTCGCATGTGGCGATGTGGAGGTGGCTTTAACTTGCGATGAACTTTGGGTCGCTAGTTGCGATGACTTTGCAGGGGGCGATGCTGGGGCACGGCCGGATGCTGCTTGAACTGGAAACGGGGACGCCGCGGTAATGGTGACGGTACCTGCGTCTGGGACGGGGTCGCGGACGATGGCGACGTTCAGGGCATACCACCCCTTCATTCCCCAATGCCGCGTATAGGTGACTATATCTCCGTTTGCTAAGTCCCTCCCGGGATGACCTTGCGGCAGGTGAGATTCCACGTCACGCCTGCTGACGAAGACCGCTGGGTAGAGGCCCGGTTCACGGATAAAGCCCCAGCCCTTCCGGAGCTGGAACTCAGCCACACACCCCCGCCGCCGCGGTTCCCGTAAGGTACCTTTGTCGCGACGGACAGTCTCCTTGTCAGCAATCAGCTCGGCATATTGTCGCTGGCGGTTCTTCTGAGCTTCCCGCTCTTCCTCCTGCTGACGACTCTTCTTCTCCTCACGACTCTGCCATTCTTGTTCCCACTGGGCGGTGTAGGCGACGTCATCCAGGCGCGCCATTTCGTCCCAGTCCACATCTGGTAGTGACGGACAGGACCCCTCCGGTGTCCCTGCCGGGGACCGATAATCTGCTGCGGCCTCTTGGCCGGGCGGGCGTTCCGGGATTGGCTGTACCTCCTCAACCTCCTCCGCTTCCACCGCTTCACCAGTGGGATCGGGAACGGTACTTTCGGGGGCAGCCTCCGGTTGCTCCTTCGCCTTGGGCAGCAGACTCTTCGGTTTTTGGAATCGTGGGGGTTCATTGAGGGGAGAGGACGCCGTGTTGGTTAGTTGCCACTTCAGCAGGTTACATCGGCGTCTCTCAATCTCCTCCAGTCCAGGTTGGAACATCTTCTTTAGGAGTGCGTTCTCCTCCTGGATCTCCAGCAACGCCTGTTGCAGGTGCAGGATCGCATAAGTCTCCGATGCCGATGGCAGCTTGGCGGGGGCACGGGGCCTGCCTTCCTCCGCTGCCCACTCGGCTGCACACGTCCTGCCTCCATCATGTTCCAGAAGATTCTTTCTTCTTTCTGTGGAGACATCCGGTCTCTTCCGTGGAGGTGGGGTTTGCGTCTCCTCCTCCTCGCAGGGAAGGTGAAGAGGAGGCGGACCTCCTTTGCTGTAGGGCAGGACCGCATGTTGTAATAGCACTTTGAGAGGGCAGGCATTTTCTTCGCGCCACAGGGGGGTAGACGCCCACGAAGGTACGCCCACCTTCTTCTCCAGCGCCTGAGGGCGCGAATATGGCGACAAAAATGGCGATTTTGGCGCCAAAAGTGCAAACAGTCCTTTCTCACAAAAACAATTCCTTAGGCACACAGGGCTCGCAATTTCGCGAGTTTCGCATCCTGTTCGTGACGCCAAAGTTGTGTCGACCCGCCACCACAATTGTGGGTTACCAGGGCAATGGGGTACTCAGAGCCGAGCCCATGGAAGTCTATGGGGATTCTTGTCACAGGTAGCTGTGGCTCGGTCTGTGGCCCGGGCGGTCTGGCGTATGTTAGGGGAATATTTACAGGGGATTGATTTATGTACAGTTCGTGACGCCACCTGTAGTATTCTGGTAATTAGTACCAGCGCTGCTGTAGATCTCTGAGGGGATGGTGAGGCAGCTAGATGTCAGGTCCCCTACAGGTGGGACTGG
The DNA here is from genome assembly GCA_033576555.1 of Oophaga sylvatica. Lineage (NCBI taxonomy): Eukaryota > Metazoa > Chordata > Amphibia > Anura > Dendrobatidae > Oophaga > Oophaga sylvatica. The sequence continues at coordinate 1,111,845 of JARQOD010000002.1, read as the reverse complement.
TCCCTCAAAGTCTATGTGAGTAGTGAAGTCGAGTGCGGTTAAAGAACACAGTCTCACACGGTCAGCGTCTTTCCATACCTTTACTTGCAAGATGATAAGGCAGGTCCCAGGGAGGCTGATCCAAGGAGAGTGTATCTTGAGACGGCAGCTGGACAAGTTAGGGGCCTCCTTTATCTCCAATATGACGAGTGCAACTAGCATGAAGCGTAGTTCCCTCAATTCTCCAGCTTATCCAAAGCTGTACCTGCCCAGTCAGCTTAGTGTTAGGGGCCTTCCTATGAAGGAGCTGAATTCTTACGTGGTCCTGCAGAACTCCAAAGTCTTCACTCCCCCTGACCCCAGTTACGTACTGACTATAAGGGGCTTGTCTGCCGCGACCTAGGGTCCGGTAGATTCCTGGTTTTCCTGTCACCGTGCCTGAAACAACAGTGACCCTTCGGTCCCCAGTGACCGGTTGCAACGTGCTGGACTTCTGCAATCCTGTAGCACTAATCCTATAATCCACTTGCCTTTCGCCTTGTCCACGCTGGTAACATAAGCACTCAAAACTAGCCAAGGGTCGAGCAGTCACTTCTTTCCTTTTCCTTCCAATGAAGTTAGCCACAGATGCTCAGTTATCACAGGCAGGAGCACGTCTCTGAACCTGATACCGTCCTCTAGACAGGAATGCTGAAGACTTTCCGTGCTAATACTTCTTCCTTCCTCAGTGTGTGTTGAGAATGTGATACAGCTCTGACTAGACTAAGGTGTATTCCAAACACCTATACCAGACTCCACGATATGAACTGGGATGAAGCAGGCTAGACTCTTTCCTCCCTCCAAACGTCTTCTCACCAAGAGGTCTAGACTCTACTCCACACGTCCTCACTGTCCAAAGACAGGAACAAGACTAATCACTCTAACACCTACTACCTTGACCACTCCCTCTAGAGTATACTCCACTACCCTAGGGGTGTGTCTAGTGTGTGTCGAGTGAATGAATATTGAGCATTGAACTGCCGTCTCGCCATACACTCTCCAGGGTACTGCGTGTGCCTACCACCAGGGCTACACACATACTTTCTCCATATTAATGTCTATGGATGTAGATGAGGACAGAGAGGCCCCCGGAGGTGGATTGGGGGGCACATACTTTTCCCCATATTAATGTCTGTGGATGTAGATGAGGTCAGAGAAGCCCTCGGAGGTGGATGTGGGGGGCACATACTTTCTCCATATTAATGTCTATGGATGTAGATGAGGTCAGAGAAGCCCCCGGAGGAGGATGTGGGGGGCACATACTTTCTCCATATTAATGTCTATGGATGTAGATGAGGACAGAGAAGCCCCCGGAGGAGGATGTGGGGGGCACATACTTTCCTCATATTAATGTCTATGGATGTAGATGAGGACAGAGAAGCCCCCGGAGGAGGATGTGGGGGGCACATACTTTCTCCATATTAATGTCTATGGCTGTAGATGAGGACAGAGAAGCCCCCGGAGGTGGATGTGGGGGGCACATACTTTCTCCATATTAATGTCTATGGATGTAGATGAGGACAGAGAAGCCCCGGAGGAGGATGTGGGGGGCACATACTTTCTCCATATTAATGTCTATGGATGTAGATGAGGACAGAGAAGCCCCCGGAGGAGGATGTGGGGGGCACATACTTTCTCCATATTAATGTCTATGGATGTAGATGAGGACAGAGAAGCCCCCGGAGGAGGATGTGGGGGGCACATACTTTCTCCATATTAATGTCTATGGCTGTAGATGAGGACAGAGAAGCCCCGGAGGAGGATGTGGGGGCACATACTTTCCCCATATTAATATCTATGGATGTAGATGAGGACAGAGAAGCCCCCGGAGGTGGATGTGGGGGGCACATACTTTCTCCATATTAATGTCTATGGATGTAGATGAGGACAGAGAAGCCCCCGGAGGAGGATGTGGGGGGCACATACTTTCCTCATATTAATGTCTATGGATGTAGATGAGGACAGAGAAGCCCCCGGAGGAGGATGTGGGGGGCACATACTTTCCTCCATATTAATGTCTATGGATGTAGATGAGGACAGAGAGGCCCCCGGAGGTGGATGTGGGGGGCACATACTTTTCCCCATATTAATGTCTGTGGATGTAGATGAGGTCAGAGAAGCCCTCGGAGGTGGATGTGGGGGGCACATACTTTTCTCTATATCATGTAAATACGGAGGTATGATGTAACACTAGGATTTCTCAGTCCTTCACATTTTCCGCACTTTTTATGGCCATTCTCTGCTTTTTCTGACAAGTCTTTAAATAATGAAGGTCAGTATAAAAGTGGTGAAGTCTCTTACATTTGGGGCAGATAATGAACACATCTTTGCTTCTTGCTCTTCGCATCTCCTCCGATGTCACAGGATTATTGGCTGCAGCCGGGTCATCAGTTTCGTCGATGGTTGGATGTTCACCAACGCTGATCTTGGAGATTCGCCTCCTTTATATCCTGTCTGGACGAGCCTCGGGGAGGAGAACGTTCCCGAGGAGACAGGATAGAAAATAATAAATATTCTGTGCACAAAATTAACTCTCAGTTACAGAAAAGCAAATTCATTCTACACAAATCAAACATCTGGAGAATTTCCCAAAATTTGTAGATTTAGCCCCCATGTTGAGGCCGTACACCGCGATGCCGCGGGCCTTGGACATGTGCACACACTGTGTCGTCTGTCACATTGCTGCCCTCATACGGTAATCTGCTACATAGTTTGTCCCATCCTATGGAAAGGTTTTAACTATCTGATTGGCAGAGGACCACCCGCGCAGACCCCCCGATCCCAAGAACGGGGCTGTGAAACACCTCCCATGAGTGGAGAACATGCTCGGCACCGCTCCATCCTTTGTTGTTTTTCCCAGTGGTCCCATAGTGAATCCACCTCTCCAAGAAGTTGGACCTCCACCAATCCACAAATCAACACATGTTAATGGTGATTGCTGGGGTGATGTGAACACATCTGTATCCCGACGTCCCCTCTTATTGCGTAATTGAGGGGTCTCTGACATAAAAAACAAAACGTGACTTTAAATAAAAAGCTTCAATGAGATTGAGCTGCGATATCAGACGAGGCGGCGGACAGTGGCGGGACTTTTTCTGGAAGGGCGCAGCACCATTTTTCCATTCCAGTACAAAGCTCTTGAAGGGAATATGTCTCCATTTTGATATTAGGATTAATAACACTGTTCTAAAACCAAATTGGTTCAGAGACAAAAACAGTTAAACTTAACTAATTTTGTGGTGCTGAAAACGAATCAGAGGCTTAAATTTGCAGATTGGCTAATTTTCAAGATCCAGAGGAGGTTGTAATCACTTATAACTATGAAGAGTTGATGGAAAAATCTCCTGAAAACATATAAGGATCTTGGCTGTAACATGTCCTTAAAGATTAATTTCTTACAGTCACATCTAGACTTTCTTCCACTGAACTGTGGAGCAGCGAGCGACGAGCAAAGCGAGAGATTTCACCAAGATTTTACAGCTATGGAGAAAAGTTATCAAGGAAAATGGCATCCATCAATGCTGCAGAATACTGTGGACAATTGTAAGAGGTGATCCGAGGCAGGAGTACAAGAGACAAGCAAAAAAGAGTCGTCAATGAATGCGAAACAGATGTTGTCGAGCAATTTCTGTAACTGTTCACAATTCACAACAATGTTTAGATGTTTTACTTATCTGAATTTTCATAAATTGTAAAAACAAAATAATCTGCATTGTAACTGTGTAGCCCTGGTACACAATACCAGGAGGATGAGTGGAGAGGTAACAGTTAAGGTCTCTTCATGACATCACGTACACTTCTGACACACCCAGCAGGGGTGTGGAAGGGAGTGATTTTAGTCAGTCAGTTTCCTGTCCTTGGACAGAGTAGACGTGTCCAGTTTGAGCCTGTCAGCAGTTCAGAAAGTGGAGGCTGGTACAGGTGGTCTAATTCACCTTAGCCTAGTCAGAGCTGTGCCCCACTGGAAGAAAGACTGAGCTATCTATTAAGAGTCGAGCAAATCGAAGGGCAAAGTGGAAGGAAGATTATTGGAAAAGTGCTTTTGGCTTGGAAAAGTCCTGCACATTTTTACCGGTCACTGGGGACCGAAGGATCACTATTAGCTTCAAGCATAGTGGTGAGAAAACCAGAGATTTACCGGACCCTAGGTCGCGGCAAACAGCCCCATATAGTCAGTACGTAACTGGAGTCAGGTGGAATAGGGACTTTGAGTCAAGCGCAGACAAAAGCAAGAACCTAGTTTCATCAATTGGAAGGCTTCACCACAAAACTGACTGGGCAGAACAGCTTTGGGAATAGCTGAAATTAAAGAGGGAACTACGCTGCAAGCTGGTTGTACTCATCGTCTTGGACAGTAAAGGAGGCCCCTAACTTGCTTAGCTGTTGCCTCAAAGCTCATCCTCCATCAACCCCATCAGCCTCCCTGGGACCTGTCTTATCATCTTGCAAGTAAAGGTATGGAAAGACACTGACCGTGTGAGACTGAGTTATTGATTTGCATGCCTGCACAATCCCTACCTAACTACCGACCTGAGGGAAGAGTCCCACCTGTAGGGGACCCGACATCTAGCTGCATCACCATCCCCTCAGAGATCTATAGCAGCGCTGGTACAAATTACCAGAAGACTACAGGTGGCGTCACGAACTGTATATAAATCTATCCCCTGTAAATATATCCCCAACATACGCCAGACCGCCAGGGCCACAGACCGAGCCACAGCTACCTGTGACAAATCCCCATAGACTTCTACAGGCTCGGCTCTGAGTACCCCATTGCCCTGGTAACCCACAATTGTGGTGGCGGGTCGACACAAAAACTTTGGCGTCACGAACAGGATCCGAAACTTGCAGCATTGTGAGCCCTGTGTGCCTGTGGAGTGTTTTTGTGAAAAAGGACTGTTTGCACTTTTGGCGCCAAAAATCGCCATTTTTGTCGCCATATTCGCGCCCTCAGGCGCTGGAGAAGAAGGAGGGCGTACCTGAAAGAGCGCGCAAAGTCTTGGACACGCCCCCGGCTCTGACTCATCGGCAGGTCCTGCAACAGGAAGTGAACGCTCTGACATCAGAGCGCCTGCGACGAAGGTCCTGTTCCCACTGCGGTGCCTGTGAAGTAGCAGCTCCTGAAACCGGTAGGCTCCGGTTAACCAAGGGGGCGCTAAGATGTCACAACAACCGGCTGACAGTGCGGCCCCGGCCGGAGGCCCCGATCCCGCACCGCCTGGTATTGTAGCGCCAGATGGGGGCGCAGGCCCTGCACCCAGTCCGGTAGTCCCGATCATGCCACTAACGCTCCCATATATGCCTGGGGTGAAATGGCTTCCCCAATACAGCGGTGGGCCAGGCACATTAGCAGGCTTCAAGCGGAAGTTATGCAGCATCCTAGAAATGTACTCCATGCCTGAGAGACAAAAAGCTGCTGTGCTGATAGGGCAGCTAACTGGCGCTGCTGAGAGGGAAGTGGAGACTTGGGATACCGTTGATCAGGAGTCGGTACCTGCGATCTTCCTTAAGCTGCATGCCATATTTGAAGACCGCACAGAAACGGATCTCCGGATGGCCTTCTATCACTGTTCACAACAGCCAGGTGACAGCATCCGGGACTACGCTTGCCGACTACAGGGAGCCCTGAGAGCCCTCAAGCAAATTAACAATTTAAATGCTATCGACGAGAATAGAATGCTGAAAGAACAATTTATACAGGGATTGAGATCCCCAGAGGAACGCAGAACTGTAAATTGGTGGTCCTTAGATCATCCGGATGCTACCTTTGATGCCCTAAAGGACATGGCAATAAAAGGGCTGCGGCCCCTGGGCAAACCTGAGGTGGCCACCCAACATCATCAGGGTGAAGTCACTCTGGAACCGGCAGTAACCCCCTGTTCCCCGTTAGTGGCCGAAGCCAAAGCGCAGATGACACCTCCTAGTGAATTGGACTGTCTGCGCTCAGAGGTGCGCCAGCTGACTAAAAATCTGGCTGCCGTAATGAGTGCCCTGCAGCTGCGGAAAGAGGAGGAAGGAAAGATCTTGTTAGCTGACTGCCCAGAAGACGTCCCGTGGATGCACCGGAGAAGAAAGAAGACGTCGCCCCCCCGGAGGAGGACAACGCCACCCCCAGGAGCGACCTCTGATCAACACCCTCCTCGTCGAGAGATCATCTGTTATCGCTGCAACCGGAAAGGTCATCTGTCTACACAGTGTCCTTTAAACGGGCAGAACCTGGGTCCAAGGGCCAACACCCAGGAGAATACCCGTCAGGCCCCCTAGACTGGAACCGCAGGTATGTGGGCGGGCGACCCTACCTGTCTATTATTCTAGATGGTATTGCTGTTCCAGCATTGTTAGACACTGGGTCCCAGGTGACCCTAATACCTGATGCTCTATATACCAAGTACTGGTCAATGGACAGTCTTAAACCTCCGAGCCTTGACTTTACTGTGTATGCTTCTAATGGTCTTCCTGTAGAAGTACTCGGAACAAAATGTGTAGATGTAAAAGTGGGCAGAGAGGAATTGAAAGACCAAGGGCTTCTGGTAGTAAAGACTGTAAATGAGGAGAAGGGTTTAAATATAATTTTGGGTACTAACATTATCGGTAATTGTTTGGGAGAAGTTGTGTTCTTGCTCCAACAGCTCGCTGAGATTGCCCGACCAAGGCAGAAAGGAGTAATCCAAAGAGAGATCCGGGCCCTGGTGTGTCAGCAGCAAGCGAAGCTTACCGACGGCTAAATTGGTAATGTACGGGTCACTGACTCGGATCCTATTGTGATACCCCCAATGAGTGAAATGATCATTTGGTGCAGGGCAGCCATAGGTCTGAGAGGACAGAATTACCAAGCTGTAGTAGAACCCATCATTCAGAACATAGACCTACACTTATGACTGTTAGAGGAGTAGTAGAAGTGGTGAATGGAAGAGTACCGGTACGGCTTCTCAATTGGGGAGATGATGAGGTAAATTTACCCCGTTACGCAACTATTGCTAAACTACATGCTGTTGATAATAATTCTATTCTCCCGGCTGAGTCCTTAGACTCCTGTCAAATAGCGGAGGACAATGACCCAGCAACTCAGGTGGCGGAATGGTGTCAGCAACTCCATGTTGGGACGGACACCACTCCCGCCCACCAGAAGCAAGGGGTATTACGGGTGGTGCAAGAGTACGCTCAAGTGTTTAGCAAAAATCCACTTGATTTTGGGACAATTAAGGGAGTACAACATCATATCCCTACAGGCAGTCATCCTCCCATCAAAGAGCGGTATAGGCCCATACCTCCAGCTCATTATCAGAAGGCTAAAGAAATGTTGAATGATATGAAGAAAGCTGGGGTGATAAGGGATAGTTGTAGTCCCTGGGCAGCCCCTCTAGTTCTGGTTAAAAAGAAAGATGGTAGTATGAGAATGTGTGTGGATTACAGGCAGGTGAACCGCATAACACACAAGGATGCATACCCGTTACCACGCATAGAGGAATCATTAGCTGCTCTGAAAACGGCTAACTACTTTTCTACCCTTGATCTGACTAGTGGTTACTGGCAAGTGGCTGTGGCTGAGGAGGATCGTGAGAAAACGGCTTTCACCACCCCAATGGGGCTCTGTGAGTTCGACAGAATGCCGTTTGGGCTCAGTAGTGCCCCAGGAACATTTCAGAGAGTGATGGAAAACTGTCTGGGACATCTCAATTTTGAAACCGTGCTGCTATACCTAGACGACGTTATCGTGTATTCCAAGACATATGAGGACCATCTGAAGCACCTGGCAGAAGTGTTTGAGTCCCTGTCCAGGTACGGGATGAAGTTGAAACCCTTAAAATGCCATCTACTCAAACAGAAGGTACAATACTTGGGGCACATCGTCAGTTCGGAAGGAGTAGCGCCGGACCCAGAGAAAGTCACTGCCATCCAGAAGTGGCCGGAGCCGAAGAACCTTAAGGAAGTGCGACAGTTCCTGGGACTAACGGGTTACTACAGGAGATTCGTGAAAGATTACACGAAGAAGGCAGCTCCTTTACAGGACCTCCTAGTAGGACAATCCCTGAAGAGCAGAAACCCTCCCTTTAATTGGGGTAAAGAACAGGCTGAAGCATTCCAAAAGATGAAAGAGATCCTTACAGGTGATGAGATCTTGGCCTATCCTGATTACAGCCAACCGTTCCTGTTGTACACCGACGCCAGTAATGAAGGTTTGGGAGCAGTTCTCAGTCAGAAGCAGAATGGCCAAGAAAAAGTCATCGCTTATGCTAGCAGAAAACTCAGGCCAACGGAGAGAAATCCGGAAAATTATAGCAGCTTCAAGCTAGAGTTTCTGGCGCTGGTCTGGGCCATTACTGAAAGATTTAAGCACTATCTGGCCTCCAATAAGTTCACGGCGTACACAGACAACAACCCGTTAACGCACCTGGAAACTGCCAAGCTGGGTGCCATGGAGCAGCGATGGATGGCTCGGTTGTCCAATTACCAGTTTACTATCAAGTACCGGGCAGGTCGAAAGAATGCTAATGCTGATGCGTTGTCCCGAAGGCCGCATGACTCTGATACGGAAGAAGAATCGGACGACCTGGAAGAAATTGAGCTCCCTGCGTTTCATCGAAATGGGGTAGTCCATGAGCATCGAGTTCACAGAAAGCAGTATGGTGCAACATTAAATCCTTTACCCCATCACAGCTGGAAAGAGACTCAGGACAGTGATCCAGTGGTCAGCCGCATCAAGGAGTTGTTAAAACAGGAAGACTCCTCTCGGAAAAGGATGCACCTATGTCAGCAAAGCTCCTGTGGAACGAGAAAAGCAGGTTGTTCCTATACCGTGAGAAGTTGTGCAGAAGATACGTCAACCCCAGAACCCATGAGATGGTCTGGCAAATAGTGGTCCCCAAGGCAGACGTCCCAATGGTGTTGGAAGCGTACCACGATCAAGCAGGACACTTTGGCTGGAGAAAGCTGGAGACCCTGTTGAGATGCCGGTTCTACTGGGTAGGGATGCGCAGCTCCATCGAGAGGTGGTGTCGGAACTGTGGACCCTGTGGTCTCAGAAGAAAGGACTACGGTAGTCAGAAGGCACCCCTGCAACCTATCCGGACGACTCGTCCTCTGGAGATTGTGGCCCTGGACCATGTCAAATTGTCGCCAAGTAGATCTGGATACTCATACGCTTTGACCATGGTGGACCATTACTCCAGATTTCTGGTGGTTGTTCCAGTTAAGGACCAGACCGCAGTGACGGCCGCGAAAACCTTTCAAGCAAGCTTCTGCAGACCGCATGGGTATCCCGAGCAAGTCTTAACCGATCAGGGACCTGCTTTCGAAGCTGATTTATTCAAGGAATTCTGTCACATGTACGGGTGCAAGAAAATAAGAACAACACCATATCACCCTCAAACCAACGGTCTTTGTGAAAAGATGAACCATATTGTCCTTGACTTGTTGAGATCCATACCGTTGGAAGACAGGAATCGATGGCCGGATTTACTGCCTGATTTGGTTGATTTGTATAATCATATACCTGTAAGCTCAACTAACTGCACTCCAGCCTATCTTATGAGAGCAAGGCCCGGAAAACTACCAATGGATTTAGAACTTGGAGTGGTAGAACCGGAGGCAGACGACGCTGTTGAAAACTGGGACGTCAATCGGCAAGAGCAATACAGAAGAGTACAAATCTGTGTAGAGGAAAGTCTCAATAAGGCACGGGAGAAACAGGAAGATGTTTACAACAGAAATGCTCCTGCCAAGCCTTTGATGCCTGGAGAGGTAGTATTAAAAAGGAAAAGGAAGATGCACAAATTGGATAATCAGTGGGAGCAAGAACCCTATGTCATACAAGATTCTAAATATGACAACAGAAAAGTTTGTGTCGTCAGTAAGGACGGAGGAAGAACAACAATCACTGTGTCCAGAGATCATTTGAAATTGTGTCCAGAACACTTAAAGCGTTGTGAAAAGAACCCTGTCCTCAATCAAGGAGAAAGAAAGGAAGAGGTCATACACACAGATCTGGGAGATTTTCCTGCGGATTGGCCCCGACTGGGAGATGCTGTGATAATTCCAGTGTTGCAGTTTTATCAGCCACAAGAGGAAGTTCTACCTCCAGTTGTGCCTGTGGTGCCAGTTGAGTCCGCTCAGGAGTTACCCATCCCAGCAACACCTCAACCTGTGGAATCTCAAGAAGGATCATCTGAAGCAGCGCCCCATACTATGGATCCCCTGGTGAAGCTGACTCACACCGCCCAGCCATCAGTACGCTTGCCAGATCCATAGAAAGATTAAGGCAGTTCTATAGTTTGCCGTTACGCAGTGCAGACAGATCGCAACTTGATATACCTGAGGCTACACCACGTAGATCAGAGCGAACCACCAAAGGAAGTTACCCATTAGATATCAGCAGTGATTATAACGCATTCATGTGAATATTGTAAAAAGTCTATATATATATATGTGTTTTTCCCTATTATGTCTTCGTTTAACAATGGACTCAGAGGCTGAGGACTGAGCCAGCCCAAAAACTGTATCCTGTAAATAGTTGCACTAAAGTGCCTTTTTAATGGTTTCACATGAAACCTTGACTTACCTCTGAACCAAAAACCCGTGTGGTGTGGCACTGAGTGAGGTCTGCATTTGGATGTCCTGCAGCCCACCCAGGACCTACGTTGAAGGTTTGGTGCGGGTCCTTCACAAGAATACTGTATATTTATTAAATGCTATTTAATACTTTTGTATTTTCCTAAATATAATGTTATTGTTTGCAACGTTCAAGATATCCTCACCTCCCGGATGGGACGAATTAATGTTATTGTTAATGTTTTCATGCATAAACAAAAATGTCTCTTTATATTTTACAGCCCGGGAGTGCTGTCGTTTACCATGGGGGAATGTGTAGCCCTGGTACACAATACCAGGAGGATGAGTGGAGAGGTAACAGTTAAGGTCTCTTCATACATCACGTACACTTCTGACACACCCAGCAGGGGTGTGGAAGGGAGTGATTTTAGTCAGTCAGTTTCCTGTCCTTGGACAGAGTAGACGTGTCCAGTTTGAGTCTATCATCAGTTCAGAAAGTGGAGGCTGGTACAGGTGGTCTAATTCACCTTAGCCTAGTCAGAGCTGTGCCCCACTGGAAGAAAGACTGAGCTATCTATTAAGAGTCGAGCAAATCGAAGGGCAAAGTGGAAGGAAGATTATTGGAAAAGTGCTTTTGGCTTGGAAAAGTCCTGCACATTGCTACCGGTCACTGGGGACCGAAGGATCACTATTAGCTTCAAGCATAGTGGTGAGAAAACCAGAGATTTACCGGACCCTAGGTCGCGGCAAACAGCCCCATATAGTCAGTACGTAACTGGAGTCAGGTGGAATAGGGACTTTGAGTCAAGCGCAGACAAAAGCAAGAACCTAGTTTCATCAATTGGAAGGCTTCATCACAAATCTGACTGGGCAGAACAGCTTTGGGAATAGCTGAAATTAAAGAGGGAACTACGCTGCAAGCTGGTTGTACTCATCGTCTTGGACAGTAAAGGAGGCCCCTAACTTGCTTAGCTGTTGCCTCAAAGCTCATCCTCCATCAACCCCATCAGCCTCCCTGGGACCTGCCTTATCATCTTGCAAGTAAAGGTATGGAAAGACACTGACCGTGTGAGACTGAGTTATTGATTTGCATGCCTGCACAATCCCTACCTAACTACCGACCTGAGGGAAGAGTCCCACCTGTAGGGGACCCGACATCTAGCTGCATCACCATCCCCTCAGAGATCTATAGCAGCGCTGGTACAAATTACCAGAAGACTACAGGTGGCGTCACGAACTGTATATAAATCTATCCCCTGTAAATATATCCCCAACATACGCCAGACCGCCAGGGCCACAGACCGAGCCACAGCTACCTGTGACAAATCCCCATAGACTTCTACGGGCTCGGCTCTGAGTACCCCATTGCCCTGGTAACCCACAATTGTGGTGGCGGGTCGACACATAACAACCCTGCTGGCATCACTGCATGGCCTCCCATCTCCTGCACACCAACATACTCACTGCTCCAGGTCTTGCTGTGATTTCTGTCTGCTGCCAGCCCCATGCTTTGTGTCTCTCGTCTCCTATCTGCTGTGTGCATGTTTTCTGGCTGTGTACATAGAGGGGTGGTGCTAGATCTCTCTGGTTCTTATGGAGTCAGGGTACACCTGTCTAATTTGTCCCTGACCAATTGCCATGAGCCCTCTAGTATTTAGGGCAGCTCCACCCTGTGGATCTTGCCTGCGCAATGTGTTATCTCAGTTAGTGTCTTGCTACTGAGCTGCCAGGTCTTGGGCTATGGTTCCACGGTCCGGAACCATAGCGCTTTGGACGGAGCGGAAATTCTGCTCCGTCTAAGCCCCGCCCCCTTTCTGACGCGCGCTCTTTCCGGAGGTGTTCAGGACACCTCCGGAACACCTCCGGAAAGAGCGCAGGGCTACATAGCCCTGTGTTAATTCTGTTGCGGCGACGCACCGTCGCCGCAATACGCGAGGACATGCTGCGGTCTGAAAAGACGCGCCGCATGTCCGTTTACGCAGGTCTGCCACCTGCGTATTGTTACGCATAGTGGAGACGGGATTTCTTGAAATCCCCTCCACTATGCTGTAACATCTGGACGCTGCGTGTTTGGCGCTGCGCCAGCGCACAGCGCCAAACACGCAGCGTTTCCTGACCGTGGAAACTCACCCTTGCTCTGTCTTCCTGCATTTTTGGAGGCTTCACTCCTAGCTTTGCCTTGCACCTGTTTGTCCGCCCTCCAGGAGGCAGAATAACCTGGTCTCTGTGCTCTAGCTTCTGACCTTATCTTGTACTTGTCCTTGCTGCCCTCCAGGAGGCAGAATATCCTGGTCCCTGTGTCTTTGTCCCTGTACCTTGTCTTGTGTCACTACCTTGTCTGAACTCTGTCCTACGTCTGTCTCTTAGCCTCCTTGTCTGCGGTTTCATTCCATGCTGTGTCTTGCCTTGTGTTCTCTCTGAATCACTCTCTACCTCTTGTCCGCACTCCCACAGTTCTGCTCCGTTCCACTCTGCTTTGCTCATGCTGCTGCAGAACCTCTTGCTGCAGCTCCTCTCCGCATATCTTGTAGTTCTGCTCTGCTTTACTCCTGCAACTGCAGAACCTTTTGCTGCAGCTTCTCTCCGCATATCTTGCGGTTCCGCTCTGCTTCACTCCTGCAGCTGCAGAACCTCTTGCTGCAGCTCCTCTCCGTATACCTTGCAGTTCCGCTTTGCTTTGCTCCTGCCGCTGCAGAACCTCTTGCTGCTCTACAGCCCTTCTCCGCAGCCTTGCGGTTCTCCTCCTGTGTGAACAGGTCTCTACCTGTTCCTCCATACACCATTCCTTCCAGTCTGTACCATTACCTGCACTTTCTGTATGAACAGGACCCTACCCTGTGTCTCAGCCGTGCCTACCTACCCTGTCTCAGCCGTGCCTGTCAGCCCTGTGTCTCAGCCATGCCTACCTACCCTGTGTCTCAGCCGTGCCTGCCAGCCCTGTGTCTCAGCCGTGCCTGCCAGCCCTGTGTCTCAGCCGTGCCTGTCAGCTCTGTGTGTCAGCTGTGCCTGCCAGCCTTGTGTCTCAGCCGTGCCTGCCATCCCTGTGTCTCATTCGTGCCTGCCAGCCGTTTCAGCCGTGCCTGCCTGCCCTGTGTCTCATCCGTGCCTGCCTGCCCTGTGTCTCATCCGTGCCTGCCAGCCCTATGTTTCAGCCGTGCCTGCCAGCCCTGTGTCTCAGCCGTGCTTGCCAGCCCTGTGTCTCAGCCGTGCCTGCCAGCTCTGTGTCTCAGCCGTGCCTGCCAGCTCTGTGTCTACTGAGCTGCCAGGTCTTGCTCTGTGTTCCTCCATCTTTGGAGGCTTCACTCCTAGCTGTACCTTGTACTTGTTTGTCAGCCTTCCAGGAGGCAGAATATCTTGGTCTTTGTGCTCTTGCTTCTGACCTTATCTTGTAATTGTCCTTGCAGCCCTGCAGGAGGCAGAATATCCTGGTCCCTGTGTCTTTGTCTCTGTACCTTGTCTACCTTGTCTGAACTCTGTCCTACCTCTGTCTCTTAAGGTACTGCCACACTAAGCTATCCCGCTAGCGATCTCGTTAGCGTTGCATACTAATGAGATCGCTAGCGGGATTGTTTCTATATCGCTAAATGCGGCCACATTTAGCGATATAGTTAACGACGCTATCGCCGTTAGCGATCTTCTTAACGACTTTAGCGGTACAAAAGTACCGCTAAATCGCTAAGAAAAGGTGCCACACAGCGATTAGATACTTACCCAGCGGGAGCGCCGACGAGAAAATAGGGTCCGGAACGATTCCAGCGACGAGCGAGATCACAGCAGGAAGCTCGTCGCTGGAAGCTGCCGCACTGAACAATATCGCTAACGGGATCGCTAAATAGTGACGTTTTTTAGCGATCCCGTTAGCGATATTGTTTAGTGTGGCATACCCTTAAGTCTCATTGTCTGTAGTTTCCTTCCCTGATGTGTCTTGCCTTGTGTGCTCTCTGAACCACTCTCTGCCTCAACCTGTCCCTCCATATACCATTCCTTCCAGTCAATACCAGTACCTGCACTTGCTGTGTGAACAGGACCCTACCCCGTGTCTCAGCCGTGCCTACCTACCCTGTGTCTTAGCTTTGCCTGACAGCTCTGTCTCAGCTGTGCCTGACAGCCTTGTGTCTCAGCCGTGCCTGCCAGCCCTGTGTCTCATTCGTGCCTGCCAGCCCTGTGTTTCAGCCGTGCCTGCCGGCCCTGTGTCTCATCCGTGCCTGCCTGCCCTGTGTCTCATCCGTGCCTGCCAGCCTTGTGTTTCAGTCGTGCCTGCCAGCCCTGTGTCTCAGCTGTGCCTGCCAGCCCTGTGTCTCAGCCGTGCCTGTCAGCCCTGTGTCTCAGCCGTGCCTGCCAGCCCTGTGTCTCAGCCATGCCTGCCAGCCCTGTGTCTCAGCCGTGCCTGCCAGCCCTGTGTCTCAGCCATGCTTGCCAGCCCTGTGTCTCATCCATGCCTGCCATGAGCAAGCGTGCCGACGCTTAGAGAGCGGTGAAGAAAGAGAAGAAGCAGCCCACCATCTGCTAGTGTGTGATCGTGTGAGGACCCGAGTGGGACGAAAGTGAAAAGCGAGTGAGGGACAGAGGAGCTTATACAACTCATCCCAATTATTACCACCGGACACCGGGGTCCGAGCCTATAGGGATCTCCACGACCCATTAGGAGAACGCCGGAGTTCCTGGAGGACTACAAGTCCCAGGAGTACCAAAGAGCTGACACATAACCGGGCCAGGGGAACGGAGTCCTGCAAGCAGGACGCTGCAAGCAGGGACTGTGTACTTTGGGAAAAGGTCCAATCACAAGGTCAGCCAGGTGCAGGACGGAGGCCAAGCTAGGCCCAGCTACAAGCAGGCCAAGACTATCACATAAAGGCAAGGAGAAAGGAGGCCACACACCTACTCAGTGGAGGAAACTGGATGTGCACCCTTCACCCTACAGTGCTCCGGGGAGTGCCTGCAACATTTTCAGTAAAGGTACAGAAAGAGACTTATGTGTGTGTGTCCATCTTATTACCCCTCACTGCCGGGTCCCTGTCTGTCCTGCATCCCTACACATTCGTCTGCCCTGAAGGACTCTCAGCCTTACCTGTGGAAGGCTTAACATCTAGCTGCACAATATTAACCCTTCAGTGGAACTGCATTGCAGCGCTGGTCACCCTGACCAGGCACCACAGGTGGCGTCACGAATCCCCATACCAATATTCAAGTCACCTGTAAATATCCCACATTAAAGAATGAGCCCCAGAGCCACGGACTGAGCTGTGTCGCCGTGACATCCCCCATAGTAGCCTATAGGCTCAGATCCAAGTACCCCAAGGCCCTGGCGGGCGGCTCAGATGGAGCGAGACATGATGTCCCAGATGTGCTCAATCGGATTGAGGTCTGGGGAACGGGCGGGCCAGTCGTTAGCTTCAATGCCTTCATCTTGCAGGAACTGCTGACACACTCCAGCCACATGAGGTCTGGCATTGTCCTGCATTAGGAGGAACTCAGGGCCAACCGCACCAGCATATGGTCTCGCAAGGGGTCTGAGGATCTCATCTCAGTACCTAATGGCAGTCAGGCTACCTCTGGCGAGCACATGGAGAGCTGTGTGACCCTCTAAAGAAATGCCACCCCACACCATTACTGACCCACTGCCAAACCGGTCATGCTGAAGGATGTTGCAGGCAGCAGACTCTGTCACGTCTGTCACATGTGCTGAGTGTGAACCTGCTGCCTGCAACATTGACCTTTGTATCTCCAGCAGCCACCATTTCTACATGCTCACTTCTCATCCTCACCAGGTGAGCAATTTTCTTGGTATATTTGAGCCGCCCGCCAGGGCCGTGGGGTACTCGGACCCGAGCCCGTTGATTTCTTTGGGGGATGTCACAGCGGCCACGACTCGGTCCGTGGCTCTGGGCCTCACTAAAAGGGGGATATATTTACAGGGGATAATGTTCGTATAGTGATTCGTGATGCCACCTGTAGTGTCTGGTCAGGGTGACCAGCGCTGCTGTGCAGGTCCTCTGGAAGAGATGGTGTAGTGCAGCTAGTTGGTGTACCTCCTACAGGTGAGGTAGTGTTCTTCCAGGGCAGGTAGATGTTGTAGTGAAGGAATGGTGCTTGTGCATGTAGCAGATGGGAGTGTGCGTCGCTGGAATAATTCTAGGATACAGTCCAGATGCAGTTTCAAGGTTTTTACTCACAGTCTGTGGCCACAAGACAGATGCCCGCCTGGCACTGTGTCCTCCGGGTGAGGGGTCCAGCAACTCCCAGATAGATTGGTCTCACTTCCCAGGACTCCCTTTCAGTGTGTTCCTTTCCTGGCCTTTTCTCCCTGTGCTTTTCCACTCCTTTCTTCCTAGCACCTCACCATGCAGTCCTTCAGACCAGAAGCTGCGGTCCTGTCGGGAAACAGATTAGTTCTGTACGTCCTTGGTCCTTTTTAGCTTCCTTCCGGGGGATGCTGCTGGTGGTAGTGGCAATGACTCATAAAGTGATGACCGCCGTTGGCTTACTAGCAGGGCCTGAAGCTTTCCCACTAGTCTAGGGGCCGTTCCCTGATGGCCTGGTCCTTCCTATCTCGGATAGGGCTACGGATGGAATAATTCACTGTCCGTGCTTTTGGACCCTTTCTACTTCGCTCTACAGTCATGGACAAAAGTTTTGAGAATGACACAAATATTAATTTTTACAAAGTCTACTGCTTCACTTTTTCTAATGGCAATTTGCATATACTCCAGAATGTTATAAAGAGTGATCAGCTTAACAGCAATTACTTGCAAAGTCAATATTTGGCTAGAAAGTGAACTTTATCCCCCAAAACACATTTCAACATCATTGCAGCCCTGCCTTAAAAGGACCAGCTAACCTCTTTTCAGTGATTGCTCCATTAACACAGGTGTGGGTGTTGATGAGGACATGGCTGGAGATCAATCTGTCATGATTAAGTAAGAATGACACCACTGGACACTTTAAAAGGAGGCTGGTGCTTGGCATCATTGTTTCTCTTCTGTTAACCATGGTTATCTCTAAAGAAACACGTGCAGTCATCATTGCAATGCACAAAAATGGCCTAACAGGGAAGAGTATCGCAGCTAGAAAGATTGCACCTCAGTCAACAATCTATCGCATCATCAAGAACTTCAAGGAGAGAGGTTCCATTGTTGCCAAAAAGGCTTCAGGGCGCCCAAGAAAGACCAGCAAGCGCCAGGACCGTCTCTTAAAAGTGTTTCAGCAGCGGGATCGGGCTACCAGCAGTGCAGAGCTTGTTCAGGAATGGCAGCAGGCAGGTGTGAGTGCATCTGCACGCACTGTGAGGCGGAGACTCTTGGAGCAAGGCCTGGTCTCAAGGAGGCAGCAAAGAAGCCACTTCTCTCCAGAAAAAACATCATGGACAGACTGATATTCTGCAAAAGGTACAGGCAGTGGACTGCTGAGGACTGGGGTAAAGTTATTTTCTCTGATGAATCCCCTTTTCGATTGTTTGGGACATCAGGAAAACGTCTCATTCGGAGAAGACAAGGTGAGCGCTACCACCAGTCTTGTCTCACGCCAACTGTTAAGCATCCTGAAACCATTCATGTGTGGGGTTGCTTCTCAGCCAAGGGAATCGGCTCTCTCACAGTCTTGCCTAAAAACACAGCCATGAATAAAGAATGGTACCAGAATGTCCTCCAAGAGCCACTTCTCCCAACCCTCCAAGAGCAGTTTGGCGATCATCAATGCCTTTTCCAGCATGATGGAGCACCTTGCCATAAAGCAAAGGTGATAACTAAATGGCTCAGGGAACAAAACATAGAGATTTTGGGTCCATGGCCTGGAAACTCCCCAGATCTTAATCCCATTGAGAACTTGTGGTCAATCATCAAGAGACGGGTGGACAAACAAAAACCTAAAAATTCTGACAAAATGAAAGCATTGATTGTGCAAGAATGGACTGCTATCAGTCAGGATTTGGTCCAGAAGTTGATTGAGAGCATGCCAGGGAGAATTGCAGAGGTCCTAAAGAAGAAGGGTCAACACTGCAAATATTGACTTGCTGCATTAACTCATTCTAACTGTCAATATAAGCTTTTGTTACTCATATGTTTACAATTATTATATTTCTGTCTGTGATAAAAACATCTGTCAAACACACATAAAAACCAGAGGGCAGCAGATCATGTGAAAATAGAATATTTGTGTCATTCTCAAAACTTTTGGCCATGACTGTAGAAGCTCCTCAAGGCTTGCTCTCCTATGAGAGACTCCTAAGAGTAAACAGCCCTCTAAGCTTCTCTTCTCCTCTTACTGCTACCTAAACTCCACCCACCCATACACCCTGTACTAACCAGTCTGAGTCAGACCATCCTCCCATAGGGTACGTCCGTATGCTCAGCTGGCATGGTGTGTTGGATGCAAGTGTTGGAGTCTAAGGGGTGCTCCCTCCTTACCTGGGAGTAGGGTGTCACACCTCTGGGTGAGATGCAACACCTCTGTGGCGACTGAACCCTCAGGGCGCCACATATTCACTCTGTGTAACGTTGACAAGACCCTATTGCGCTTTTTTGTCTCCACTTCTTTTCGTAATAAAGTCTTTTAATGTGTGAGGTTCTCCACTGTAGCTGGGGAGCCAGGGTGCCCCAAAATAATAAGGCATTGTTAATGGCATTGTTTGAGCCATCGGAGTGGATGGACTAGTCACTTCACTCTCCTCTTCTGAAGACGTTTATAGCACTGTATGTATAATGCAGTAATTCCTCTTACCTTTCTGGTGTCTCCCCCCCTTTTTTTTTTGAGGTACAGTGGAGAAAATTTCAACTTCAGTTGCTTATTCCTGCAGGTCACCGACTTTATATACAAGGACAACGACTAAGAAAAGCACAGTTTAAATCACAGTGTATTTCAATCAAATCAGGTCACAGTTCTCAATAAAGCAGCCGATGGGATGAGTACAGTCCAACAACAGCTGTTGTGTAGTACAAATTCTTTACAGCAGTAAAGACTGACACTTTCTGAGGTAATTTTCTCTTCAACTTCCCTCAATATCAGCAATATTTATTTACTCCGTATTCAATAAATATAAGGCACAGAGAATTCATCCTGTTCGTAACGCCAAATACTTGTGGCGTTCTCATGTGTATGGCTGAGGGTTGTACTCAGGGCCGCCATCAGGGCATTACAGCCCTGACTGGCGTATGGGGCCCGATCAGCAGAGGGGGCCCGCATATGGCCCCGTCACCTCTACCATCGGGCCCCACTGCCCCGCCCCCTGCCTAGCAAGTAACTGAACCTGCGTCCAGGACGCAGGTTCAGTTACTCTATTACCGTACGGGCCCGCACGGTAATAGTTAACGCTGCCAGCCAATCGGAGGCCTGACGTCATTGTCAGTTGCCAGCGAGTGCGCGCTTTCTCTGCAGTGTGGATCGCTCGCCGCTGGAACGCAGCAAGGTAAGGAGAAAGGACTGGGGGCAGAATGGAGACGGGCAGGACTGGGGGCAGAATGAAGACGGGGCAGGACTGGGGGCAGAATGAAGACGGAGCAGGACTGGGGCAGAATAAAGACGGGGCAAGACTGGGGGCAGAATGAAGACGGGGCAGGACTGGGGGCAGAATGGAGACGGGGCAGGACTGGGGGCAGAATGAAGACGGGCAAGACTGGGGGCAGAATGAAGACGGGGCAGGACTGGGGCAGAATGAAGACGGGCAGGACTGGGTCAGAATGAAGAGGGGGCAGGACTGGGTCAGAATGAAGACGGGGCAGGACTGGGGGCAGAATGAAGACGGGGCAGGACTGGGGCAGAATGAAGACAGAGCAGGACTGGGGGCAGAATGAAGACGGAGCAGGACTGGGGCAGAAGGAAGACGGGCAGGACTGGGGGCAGAATGAAGACAGAGCAGGACTGGGGCAGAATGAAGACGGGGCAGGACTGGGGGCAGAATGAAGACAGAGCAGGACTGGGGCAGAATGAAGACGGGGCAGGACTGGGGGCAGAATGAAGACAGAGCAGGACTGGGGGCAGAATGAAGACGGGCAAGACTGGGGCAGAATGAAGACGGGGCAGGACTGGGGGCAGAATGGATACGGGCAGGACTGGGGGCAGAATGGAGACGGGGCAGACTGGGGCAGAATGAAGACAGAGCAGGACTGGGGGCAGAATGAAGACGGAGCAGGACTGGGGCAGAATGGAGATGGAGCAGGACTGGGGGCAGAATGAAGACGGGGCAGGACTGGGGGCAGAATGGATACGGGGCAGGACTGGGGGCAGAATGAAGACAGAGCAGGACTGGGGGCAGAATGAAGACGGAGCAGGACTGGGGGCAGAATGGAGATGGAGCAGGACTGGGGGCAGAATGAAGACGGAGCAGGACTGGGGGCAGAATGAAGACGGGCAGGACTGGGGGCAGAATGAAGACGGGCAGGACTGGGGGCAGAATGGAGACGGGGCAGGACTGGGGCAGAATGAAGACGGGGCAGGACTGGGGGCAGAATGAAGATGGGGCAGGACTGGGGCAGAATGAAGACGGGGCATGACTGGGGGCAGAATGAAGACGGGGCAGGACTGGGGGCAGAATGAAGATGGGGCAGGACTGGGGGCAGAATGAAGACGGGGCAGGACTGGGGGCAGAATGGAGACGGGGCAGGACTGGGGGCAGAATGAAGACGGGACAGGACTGGGGGCAGAATGGAGACGGGGCAGGACTGGGGGCAGAATGGAGACGGGGCAGGACTGGGGGTAGAATGGAGATGGAGCAGGACTGGGGGCAGAATAAAGACGGGACAGGACTGGGGGCAGAATGAAGACGGGGCAGAACTTGGGGCAGAATGAAGACGGGGCAGGACTGGGGGCAGAATGGAGACAGGCAGGACTGGGGGCAGAATGAAGACGGGACAGGACTGGGGGCAGAATGAAGACAGGGCAGGACTGGGGGCAGAATGGAGAAGGGTCAGGACTGGGGGCAGAATGAAGACGGGGCAGGACTGGGGAAGAATGGAGACGGGGCAGGACTGGGGGAAGAATGGAGACGGGGCAGGACTGGGGGCAGAATGAAGACGGGACAGGACTGGGGCAAAATGGAGACGGGGCAGGACTGGGGGCAGAATGGAGACGGGGCAGGACTGGGGGCAGAATGGAGACGGGGCAGGACTGGGGCAGAATGGAGATGGAGCAGGACTGGGGGCAGAATGAAGATGGGACAGGACTGGGGGCAGAATGAAGACAGGGCAGGACTGGGGGCAGAATGAAGACGGGGCAGGACTGGGGGCAGAATGGATACGGGGCAGGACTGGGGGCAGAATGAAGACGGGAGAGGACTGGGGGCAGAATGAAGACGGGCAGGACTGGGGGCAGAATGGAGACGGGACAGGACTGGGGCAAAATGGAGACGGGGCAGGACTGGGGGCAGAATGGAGACGGGGCAGGACTGGGGGCAGAATGGAGATGGGGCAGGACTGGGGGCAGAATGGAGATGGAGCAGGACTGGGGGCAGAATGAAGATGGGACAGGACTGGGGGCAGAATGAAGACGGGACAGGACTGGGGGCAGAATGAAGATGGGCAGGACTGGGGGCAGAATGGAGACGGGGCAGGACTGGGGCAGAATGGAGATGGGGCAGGACTGGGGGCAGAATGGAGAAGGAGCAGGACTGGGGGCAGAATGGAGACGGGGCAGGACTGGGGGCAGAATGAAGATGGAGCAGGACTGGGGCAGAATGGAGACAGGGCAGGACTGGGGGCAGAATGAAGACGGGGCAGGACTGGGGGCAGAATGAAGACAGGGCAGGACTGGGGGCAGAATGGAGACGGAGCAGGACTGGGGCAGAATGAAGATGGAGCAGGACTGGGGGCAGAATGGAGATGGGGCAGGACTGGGGGCAGAATGAAGACGGGGCAGGACTGGGGGCAGAATGTTGATGGGGCAGGACTGGGGGCAGAATGGAAACGGGGCAGGACTGGGCAGAATGGAGACGGGGCAGAATGAAGACGGGGCAGGACTGGGGACAGAATGGAAATAGGGCAGGACTGGGAGCAGAATGGAGATGGGGCAGGACTGGGGAAGAATGGAGACTGGACGGGGAAGGATGGAGACTGGGCAGGAATAAGGATGGAGACGGGGCAGAATGGAGACTGGGCAGGAATCAGGATGGACATGGGGCAGAATGGAGACTGGGCAGGAATCAGGATGGACACGGGGCAGAATGGAGACTGGGCAGGAATCAGCATGGAGACGGGGCAGGATTGGAGACTGGGCAGGAATCAGAATGGACACGGGGCAGAATGGAGACTGGGCAGGAATCAGTATGGAGATGGGCAGGATTGAGACGGGGCAGGATTGGAGACACTGGGGGCAGGATGGAGACGGGGCAGGATTGGAGACACTGGGGGCAGGATGGAGAAGGGGCTGGATTGGAGACACTGGGGGCAGGATTGGAGACACTGGGGGCAGGATTGGACATACAGACAGGGGGCTGAATGAAAGACATGAGGCCAGAATGGAGACACTGGGGCAGAATGAAAGTCATGGAGGCATTATTGGAGACACTGGGGGAAGGATGGAGAAGGGGCAGGATTGGATACACTGGGGACAGGATGGAAAAGGGGCAGGATTGGAGACACTGGGGGCATGATTGGAGACACTGGGGGCAGGATTGGAGACACTGGGGGCAGGATAAAAGACATGGAGGCAGGGTTGGAGACAGATGGGGCAGGATTGGAGACAGATGGGGCAGGATGGGGAGATCATATGGGGCAGAATGGATACTCATGAGGACGGGATGGGAGAACATATGGCTGAAGCCAGGAATGAGACACACAGGGCCAGGATGTGGGATATTATTACCATAGGGGCTAATTAAGGGATATTACTGCAGTGATGTATTTATTTTATATTTTGAGTATACTGTTTTAAATTGGGGGCGGTCCTGTTACTGTGTAGAGCGACACTATGTCACCTTTTTTTTCTTCATCTGGTGTAGTTTAGAAGTTGGGAAAAAAATAAGTAATGTGTTCTGCAATCGGAGCTCTAGATAACTGTGTTATTTCCTGCAGAGACGAGCCCTGGCTGGAAGAAGTGATGGTGGTCTATGCTGGATGAAAGATGAAAAGCAAAGATGAAGGACTTCACCTAGAGACGTCACTGGTGAGTCAGTGTTACTTGTACACTGACACTATACACTGTATACAGAGTTCCTGTGTACAATGTCACCGGTGATTACTGTATTACCTGTACACAGACACTGCATACTAAGTACAGATCCCTTGTGTAGAATGGCACTTATGTTGATAGTATTGTGATTTTTTTTTATTACTGATCAGTATTGTAGTATTCAGTCACTGTGTGGTGGCAATATGTGGTCTGGTCATGGTGTTGCGGTATTTGTTCATTGTATGTGATATTATTTGGTCACTTTGTGGTGGTAGTATGTGGTCTGGTGGTATTTGTTCCTTGTATGTGATATTATTTGATCACTGTCGTGGTCTGGACATGGTGTTGTGGTATTTGTCCCTTGTATGTGGTGTTATTGGTCATTTTAAAAATTGAAAAATAAATAAAAATATAACTAAATTGTATTGGATATTTTAACAAATATTTAATAGGTTACAGTAGAGTAGAGCCCGGCCAAAAGTGTCCACCGTGTTATGGTGGCGGCTTAAAAAATCTTTTGGCCAAAACTAGATCGGCTGGCTATATGTGTGATCTGGTGATGGGAACTGTTAATGTGTGATTGGTGAGAAGTGGAGTTTTTCCAAGAGAGAGCGGTGGGACTGTGGACAGTTTGAGGGGTGGAGGCGGAGCTGGGGTGGAGCCTGGGCAGAGTCTCAAGGGGGCCCTGAAAATTTTGCCAGTATGGGGCCCCGAAATTCCTAGTGGCAGCCCTGGTTGTACTCCTGACAGGGTATGATGTATCTTATGGTGGCCAAGCTTTCTGTCAGTAAAGAGTCTTTCCTTCTCAAATTACACACACACAGGAAACTCCACAATAAAATGTTTGCACAGTAACTGACTCTAGGCAGAAGATGATGATGGTGGTAGTAGTTGGTGCATTTGAGCCCCAGTCATGAAGCAGCCATAATAATTTGAAACAGAAGTCTTTTTAATGAAGGTAATGGGGCAAATTATTATTTACAAACAGCAGTAAACTGAGGTTCAGGATTACACTCATGGTTGATGATTGCTGTGTACCCGCTGGCAGGCAGATACAGTATTAGTAACCTCTGGTTTTATTAAGTCTGAATATCTCCTCTTCAGCACTGTGCTCTGTTTCTGCCCTGAGGTAATTCTTCCTCCTAGTGGTGCAATGGTAGTCTTCCTCATATGAAGACTATTAACTCCCCTTATCGTGTCAGTCCTCTTTTTAAGTAAAGCCGGCAGGGAGAAAGTAGGTAATTCCTCACCTACAAAATGGCCTCCTCTTCTCAAGATGTCCGACCACCAACTGCTACTTCAAATTTAAAACTCTCCCCCAGGACTTGGCTCCTCCCCCTTTCTATGAGACTGTAGAGCTGCAGTCATTGGCTGACTGCCGTGGGGCGCTAATCCAGAACCTGGATATTAAAACAGAGCGGGGTCACGCCTGGGAGGAGGAGATTAACCCTTTTTGTGCTGCCTGTCAGCAGGTCTCACAATGTATTTAAAATTCCCAGTCCACATAAAAATTCACAGCGTTTATATGAAAACACACTATATATCCGGTATCCCATAGAAATGGCCACTTTGTGGGATACCACACATCTAGATCCCAGAGAGCTACCAACCGACGCGTTTCCACACATCTAGATCCCAGAGAGCTACCAACCGACACGTTTCCACACATCTAGATCCCAGAGAGCTACCAACCGACGCGTTTCCACACATCTAGATCCCAGAGAGCTACCAACCGACACGTTTCCACACATCTAGATCCCAGAGAGCTACCAACCGACGCGTTTCCACACATCTAGATCCCAGAGAGCTACCAACCGACGCGTTTCCACACATCTAGATCCCAGAGAGCTACCAACCGACGCGTTTCCACACATCTAGATGTTGTCCGCATTGTGCCTGTTTTTATAAATTTTTTCCATTAATGACGAAGTTTTATATTTTTCTACACTGGAATACCTTTTTTTCTTTAAAAGAATAACATGTTATATAACTGCTCCAACATCAGCGCAAACCGATGCTGCAGAGCCAGGAGCAACAAGGGTCATGTAAAAAGGATGTGGGCAAAAGAGTGAGACAGATGTTACAAGGCTTATAAAAATAAGAAGCAAAAAGGGGGAAGAAAAAAGGGGAAATGTGAGACAAGATGTGAATGTAAGAGAATTGGGAACGTCACCCATTTCAACCAAAAGATGTGTACATAGCGACCAATGGCACCATAAAATAAACAGAGAAAAATCGTCTCATATAATGGAGACATATTATTAAGCATAAACTTAATATGACAGGTGCTGCAAAGCATAGCAGGATATATATATATATATATATATACAGCCATAAGGGCAAAAGACTATAAAGCCGTAACATTAAGACAAAGGAAATTGAGAGATTAAGGTGACATCAGTGCAAATAAGCAGCAGATAAAAATTAATATTTTAAGTACCAAACAGATGGCATAAATTGGCAGCTAAACACAATAGATACTGTAAATATTTCCCCAATATGCATTTCATTAAAGCTTTTTCGCATAGACACTAAATGCATGTCCAAAAAAGAAGCAATAAGCATACAAACAAAAAAGTCCATATATGTACAAAAAATTCATGGGGTGCGCACTCTGTCAAATATGAGGTGCAGCTATAACGGGCCGAATGACCCCAAACCAATGTAGTCAAAATTCATTGCACACGCTGTGGTTCAAGTGATGCAAAAGCAGCTCATTATATCTGAGTCTGAGAAACAGGGAAGTAACGAGGTACAGAAAAAGAATAGTCTTACAAGGCGACTATATTTTATTGCAGACGTTTGTTGCTGGATAGGAATAGAACTATGGGTAGAAGTAGTCCCCAGATCAAGGTGGTGCAAATACGTTGCTGTATTGTCATTAATTCTAGGTAATGGGTATAGTGGGCTGCGGTTGGAGATTATAGCGGCGCTCCTGCGCCTTGCTGCTGCTGACATGCTGAATTTGGAGCATGCGGAATTTGAGGGGACGTCCTACTAATAGCAAGAGAAAACAGAATTCCCCCCCACCTATGAGCGGAAAGCTAAAAACACCAGTCTTGAGGTTATCAATCTTTCATCACACCCCCTCTCGGAGACACAATGTGAGCTCCTTAAACTTGGTTTAAACTTCGTACCACATAATAGTTTTGATTTTTTTCACAGCCCTGAAAGATGTTCACCTTCTTTGTCTCTAACTCATTTTAAAGAAACTTCACAACCAGAGCTGCTCACATCTGGGCCTGACAAGTGCCATTGAACAACCAGCACTGGCAGTCAAGCCCTGAGGGAACTACAATCGTTGGAAACGGTGGTTATCAAACCGACAGACATGGGAGGGAATGTCGTAATCTGGCCAGTCGAGAAATTTGAAAAGGAGGCGTTTTGTCAACTTAGAAAAAAGGTCACATATTGTGCACTCCCCCAGAATCTGATGCAGGCTTTCTATGCTAAGCTTGAGTCAATTTTGTTTCTTGCTCATGAGTCGGGAATTGTCCCAAAAAAGATCATGGATGGACTTCTGCCAAAGTCCCAAAGGTTGCCACCTTCTACCTTTTGCCAAAAGGTGCAAAAACACAATGTGAACCCCCCGGTCGTCCTATAGTCTCTGGCATAGGAAGGTTGAGCGATAATGTCTGTAAGTTCATTGATCGCTATTTGAAACCTTTGGAGGAGACACTCCCCTTCTATGTCAGAGACACGACTGATGTACTCACCAAGGTTGATGGGTGTCTATCGATGCTAATATGATGATTGTCACAATAGACATCAAATCATTGTATACATCTATCAGACATGCTGACGGCCTCAGGGCGGCCCACTTTTTCCTTAAGACCACCAACAGGGATGGTAATTTTTCTGAATTCATTTTGGATTTACTTGAGATTGTTTTGACACATAATTTTTTTGTATTTAAAGATGTTTTTTTTTGCAACCTCAGGGTACTGCAATGGGCACACCGTGTGCTCCGTCATACGCAGATCTGTTTCTTGGTTTTTGGGAAAGACAGATTTTCCAGGGTGACGGAGCACACACCTTGGACCCGGTTGTAGGCAGGTTTTGTTACATAGACAATGTCCTTATGATCTGGGAGGGTGACGAGACCAGCCTATATGAGTTTATGCGGCAACTCAATGATAATTCCTTTCATCTTACATTTACAGTACAGACCAAAAGTTTGGACACATCTTCTCATTCAGCGATTTTTTCTGTATTTTCACGACTGAAAATTGTAGAATCACACTGAAGGCATCAAAACTATCAATTAACACATGTGGAATTATACATTACACTTTACAAAAAAGTGCGAAACAACTGAAAATATGTATTATATTCTAGGTTCTTCAAATTAGCCACCTTTTGCTTTGATTACTGCTTTGCACGCAGAAAAGGTGAATGGATGGACTCTACATGCCTGGTTCCCACCGTGAAGCATGGAGGAGGAGGTGTGATGATGTGGGGGTGCTTTGCTGGTGACACTGTACGTATAATTGGCACTGGAAGCAGATTAATTTTTTTGGATATTAGTTTGTGTGTCGGAGAGGATGGATTGATTGAGACAGATTTGTATAGGAAAAAGACTTCTGTAAACTCTCTTCTACATGCCTCCTCGGCACACAGCTATTCAGTCATTAAGGCCATCCCAGTTGGTCAGTATCTCAAGAATAGGCAGGTCTGCTCTACAGATGCCCGCTTCAAGAGACAGTCCACCATCCTTGCTGAGAGATTTAAGGTCAGGGGTTACAGAGGCCGTTGAATCAGTGCAGGCTACAGGAGGGCCAGGTCGACAGGAAGGGGCGACCTGTTGGTGCAAACCAAAAAGAAAGCACAGATGGACAACTTTAATCTGAGCTTAATTTCCATCTCTAACTGCCACTGGGATCTGTGAGATTTTGAACAAGCATTGGCTGGTCCTGCGTACTGACACCGTCCTTGCTGCCCATTTACCTTTGGCCCCACACATGACACAGCGGAGAAGCAGAAATATAAGGGACCACCTAGTAAGAAGCCTCTATGTGGTAAAACAAAAACCACTCTTTGATTCAGGGGGACCTAAACATGGCTATTTCCCCTGTAGTTGATATGGTGCGTGCCCCAACATCCTGAGGTGTGGGACCTTCAAGTCATCTAATGGGAGCGGGAATATGTGATTCGTGACTTTATTTCATGTAACACCACACATGTGGTCTATTATGCCACGTGTCCCGCTCTCTCATTTATGTTGGTCTCACGTCCAGGGAGTTGAAAACCAGAACTCACAAGCATGTTCGCAATATTTTGGCTGCAACGGAGCTGTTTGATGTTTCAATACTTAGAACACTACCGAGGCATTTTAAGGCTCACCACAGATCCAACTCCAGTGGTTTGAGGGTTAGGGGAATTGATAGGATTCATGGAGGTGTCAGAGGTGGCAATCTAAAGCAGATTCTTGCTCAAAGTGATGTAGGTGGATTGTCGCCCTTGTCTCCTAAGGGACTTAATGAAAAACTTAGTTTCGTACCCTTCCTGTGACCTGTCTCCCCTGTTGTCCGTCCCATAGGATGCCTTCCACTAGTGCCGTTCTTTTGTTGCTCTGTAGTATTTTTCCCTATATTGGGATTCCCTGCGTTTTGATTTTTCACTCATGTATTGTCCTTGTCTTTTTATTTTAGTGTCTTTATGGTTTTTGTCATTTGTGCCTTACTTCATGACCCCTTGCTGGACTCATCCTACTTATCTGGGACATCCTCCACCCTGGTCGCCATCTTGAATGAAGACTGTACTATGTCACCATTGGCCACATTAATTTTTTATATATATAATGAGCTGCTTTTGCATCACTTGAACCCCAGAGTGTGCAATGAATTTTGACTGCATTGGTTTAGGGTCATTCGGCCCGTTACACCTGAACCTCATATTTGACAGAGTGCAAAATTAATTTTTTGTATATTTATGGACTTTTTTGCATGTATGCTTATTGCTTCTTTTTGGATATTCATTTAGTGTCTGTCTGAAAAGCTTTAATCAAATTCATATTGGGGAAATATTTATCTATTGTGTTTAGCTGCCAATTTATGCCATCTGTTAGGTACTTAAAATATTAATCTTTATCTGCTGCTTATTTGCACTGATGTCACCTTAATCTCTCAATTTCCTTTGTCTTAGATATTACGGCTTTATAGTCTTTTGGCCGTATGGCTGTATATATATATATATATATATATATATATATATATATAGGAGTTGGACAAGATAATGGAAACACCTAACGTTTTGGCATCATCATCTTTGAACATGTTATAAACCGTGACATATGGTAATGTTTTGTAGTTGATTATTTGTGTTATGTGTGATGTGTATGTAAATTAACTGTTTGTTTTGCATAATTGTAAGAACATTGATGAGAACCTGATACCAATGGCATACCTCTCGGATTTTCAAAGAGGCCAAGTTGTTGGTGCTGGTATGGCAGGCGCTAGTGTACCTGAAGTGCCCGAATGCTTGGCGTGTCAAGAGGTCCTGTCTCCAAAGTAATGACTGCGTCTGAAAGAGAAGTAAAAACGTCCGTAGCAAAGCACAGGTCCGGCCGAAAGTCGAAGTTGACTGAGAGAGACCGTCGGACTCTAAAGCGAATTGTGAGAGGATCGCAAGACCACGGCTCCGAAAATCATTGCTGAGCTCAATGAACCCACAAAAACTGTTCGTCGGGAGCTGAACAAATCTGGATTCCACGGAAGAGCTGCAATTCGAAAACCGCTGCTCTCAATGACAAATGTTTCCAAGTGTTTAGAGTGGTGAAGAAACCTCCAGAATTGGTCCCTCGAGCCGTGGAAACACGTGATATTCTCAGACGAATCATCGTTTCCCCTATTTCCGACCTCCGGCTCCGTGGACGTTTGGAGACAGCCGAAAGAAGCATTCCATCCAGACTGCCTTCTCCCAACCGTAAAACATGGCGGAGGTTCTGTGATGATCTTGGGTGCTATTTCCTGGAGATCCGCCGGGCCAATGATATCCCTTCATGGAAGAATTAACAGCCGCGATTATTTAGGCATTTTGGGTGACCAAGTGCATCCTATGGTTCAAGCTCTGTTCCCGGAGGGGGAACGCCATCTTTCAGGATGATAATGCCCCAATTCATACAGCTAGAATCAGTAAAGCATGGCACGAGGGACCATCTAATGAAGTGAAGCATCTCATCTGCCCCACAATCCCCAGACCTCAACATTATTGAGCATTTATGGTCGATTTTAAAGATTCAAATTAGACGTCGATTTCCACCGCCATCGTCGCTCAAAGAACTGGAGGGTGTTTTCACTGAAGAATGGGCTAAAATTCCTTTGGAAACAATTCACACCTTGTATGAATCCATACCTCGGAGAACTGAGGCTGTAATTGCCGCAAAAGGTGGACCTACACCATATTAAACTAACTTTTGCTGATGTTTCCAGGTGTTTCCATTATTTTGTCCAACCCCTGTATATATCCTGCTATGTTTTGCAGCACCTGTCATATTAAGTTTATGCCATTGGTCGCTATGTACATATCTTTCGGTTGAAATGGGTGACGTTCCCAATTCCTTTACATTCACATCTTGTCTCACATTTCCCCCTTTTTTCTTCCCCCTTTTTGCTTCTTATTTTTATAAGCCTTGTAACATCTGTCTCACTCTTTTGCTTATATCCCTTTTACATGACCCTTGTTGCGCCTGGCTCGGCAGCATCGGTTTGCTCTGACGTTGGAGCAGTTATATGTAACATGTTATTCTTTTAAAGAAAAAAAGGTATTCCAGTGTAGAAAAATATAAAACTTTGTCATTAATGGAAAAAATTCATGAAAACAGGCACAATGCGGACAACATCTAGATCCCAGAGAGCGACCAACCGACGCGTTTCCACTCTCCGGTCTTTATCATGGTAAGTATCGGTTGTCAGACTGGAGGCTTAAAAACCTTTCATGGAGCAAGCAGGTGAAAAAGTCAGTGCTAATTATTAATTAGATCACAAGTTGAGTAGATTTAACTCTTTGTGAAAGCACTTCAGCAACATGCATGTGTAAGCAGATTGCGGGATGCAGTGACGCACGAGAGGCAGAGCAAGGGTTAACAATTTAATTCAACAATGGGATACTCCACGCAGGGAGACAAACAGTTAAATGAGGGAATAAACAATTAAGTTGTAGAGGATATGCGAGTTAATTAACAAGTTAACAGTACTTTCAAACACTTATCAGGCTTCTCAGGCTGTAGATGATGTTTGGAAGTCAGTAGCGCCAACAACAGCTGGCGCAGTGCTTGTCCAATGAGCTCCTGCAGGCAACGGTGGTCCATCTTCTGGCGGCATCGGTTGGTCTCGGCACCTTCCGCTAGTCCATAAGTGGATGCGGCCAAAGCAAACAAGGCCACAGTAATGTTGGGGTCCTGGTCGGGAAGCGTGGCAATGTCCGGCAACGAGGACAGCAGTAAACAGTCCTGAGCACTGTCCCGGCTCTTATGCTTATGTGCGGCGCTCAGATGAACAGGGCTCCCGGCTCTCTCCCTGTTACTGCGGTGGAATCTGGCAGCGTCCTGGTGTCTGGTCTGCCGCGTTTCGTTACAGCCCGGTGGCGCACCACATGGAGCACGCTACGCACACAACTTGCCTCTATCACTGCCGGCGGGAAACTGGATGACGCTTTTTTTTAACCGAACCCCCGGCTTCTGGGTCAGGGCACCTGTACAGGAAGGAGAGTTCCACCCAACGTGGTGCTTTTTTAGCAGAAAAACGCAATCCAGAGTTTTTTTCATAATATCAGCTAGTTTCCTGTCCTGATATAAGATCGGTACATGTTTTTTAATAATCTTAACAATTGTATTAAACTGTGGACTATTGTGGGTGCAACACCTGATGAAGGAAGAAATTCTGAAACGTGCGTTGGGGAGTGCTCTGTGCTGGCACTTTGATGGATCCTTAAAGGTATATGCACCTGGTATTGTTCTCTACATTGCACCTTTGCACTTTACACTTTACAGCCTTGGCTATTTATATATTCATATATTTATACATATATTTAATAGCTTTGGTTATTTGCCTATATATGTCTTTTTACACCATGGCACTTTGATATTATTTTCTCAATACTTATTGGACTTTCCTACCCCTTTTTTTCACCATATGCACCAGAACTTATATTAATTATTATTTGTTGTCACCTCTCTTATTAGTTATTTTTATTTTTTACCTGGTACATATAATACCATCTGGTGGATTAATCCTTATCTATCCAGCTTATATATAAAAATCTTCCTTTAGGTCCGCCATTGATATATTTGTATAGTATATTAATCACCACATTTTATGCATTTGTTTATCTGCGCACCATCACTTGTTTTTAATATATAGTACTACTCTATTGCCATTTTGTATAAATAATACTAAGTCTGTCTGATGGGAGATTGGCCATCTTTGGGTTTTGAGTCACGCCACGGAGTTTCCGACAAGTCACACAGTTGAAGATGAGTTTACTCATACATCTCTTTGCTCCGACTATCCATAGTCCAGCAGTTCGTAGATTCCCTTCATTAAACAATCGACCTTGATGATTCACCAAAACATGATGATGAAGCACGAACAGAGTTGTGACATGAAGATGTCCAGGAATTATTACAGGGTGTTTCTCCACAAATTCCACTTCGGCTTCTTCTTATAAACGACCTCCAATTGTTAACAGTTCATCTTGGTCAAGATTGGATCAAGCTTCTTCATTACACTGTCTCTAGAAATGGGTTGACCTTTGTTGAAGTTGTCTATTTCTTTGGTGTAATACTCACTTTTTGTATGGTACAAATATTCACATTCTTGGCATTTTCCAGGTTTGGAATGGTAAAGGCATGCTTTCAGTGGTGCCAAGTGCCAACCTTTACAAGGCTTCCGACTGGCGGGTGATGTTGGCTTGTAAGACTGAGCCACATGAATTAAACAAGCGATGGCACGAACAAGTAAGTTCCAAGTTGAGAACCTGCTGCAATGTTGGGATTTTAGGTAATAGTTTGAAGTCACCGACATAGAACAGATACCTGAGGGTCGGATTTCCTCATCTGCATCTGGATCTACCAGCTCAAAGGTGTCTGACTCGTCAATGTAGGGCGTTGAACGGTATAAGAATGCAGGGCCCATAAACCAGGTTGTGTCCTTAAGGTGTCTAGATTCAACGGATCTAGTAGCATGGTCCACAGGATTATTGTGTGTGGACACAGCGCCACTGTTTAGGGCAAATGGATCTCCTGATCCTTAGCACCCAATTGCTGACGTAAACATAAAAGCGTTGAGTTTTGTTGTAAATGTACCACCTTGCTGTTTGAGTAGAACTCACGTCCTTGATTTCCAGGTCAATTTCTGTCGAGATAAGTTCAGCCAACTGTATTGCAAGCACAGCCACACAGAGTTCCAGCCTGGATATTGTGTGCTCACGGACTGGCGCCAGTTTTGCTCAGCTCATAACAAGCCTTACATGGCATTGTTCTTTAATGTTAGTAGTTTTCAGATATACTACTGCTGCAATCGCTTTGGTTGAGGCATCGCAGTAGATACAGAGCCTTTCCGTCTTGACTTCTGCTGATGGTACGGAAGCATGTGGTAGTGCCACATAAAGATTTGACAAAGCTTCTAAAGATTTCTTCCATCTTGCCCACAAATCTCTCCTCTCCATGGGAAGCCGATCATCCCATTCAGAAGTCTCTTGGGTGAAGTCTGTCAACATCATTTTACCTTGGTAGTAACAGGGGTTACAAATCCTAGAGGATCTTACACGGACTTCACGGACAGGACGCTTCAACGCGTGAAGGGTTTCTCTCCTTCGCTGATCTGTAAGGTAAATGTGAGTCGCACATACCAGGGCTTTGGGGTACTCGGCACCGAGCCCGTTCACTTCACTGGGGGATGTCACGGGTAGCGCAGCTTGGTCCGTTGCCCTGGGCGCTCACTAAAGGGGGATATTTACAGGGGATGATAGAATGTTTGTGACGCCACCTGTGGTTCCTGGTCAGGGAGACCAGCGCTGCAGGGTAGGTCCTCTGAGGGTTTGAGGCAGCAAGGTGTTAAGTCTCCCACAGGCGAGACTGATTCCTCAGAGTATATGGCGGTGTAGGGGTGCACGAGCAATAATGCAGACACACACAAGCAAGTCTCTTTCTGTACCTTTACTGGTGATATTTGCAGGCACGTCCCGGGAGGCCGTCAGGGTGGAGGATGCACGTCCAGTAATCCACTGAGTAGGTGTAGGGCCTCCTTACGCCTTTAATGTGTGTGAGTTTCTGACTTGCATAAAACAAAGCTTAACTCCGTGTTTTCAGCTACGCCCGGCTGACTTGGTGATGAGGCCTTCTTGTGGACAGAACAGTGTCTCTGTGGCGGTACCTGCCAGACCCCGTCTTCCTAACCTCGGTTACGTATCAGCACTGCTGGGCCCCTGCGACTTGAAGTCCAGGGTCTCCGGTGTCTCCTACCAGTCGTGCAGATGCTGGTAAGCGCGGACCCGGTGTCCGGTGGTGCAGAGTGGAGGTAAGCTATCAATGCTGGTTGACCTCGGTCACTCTCTTTTCCTCTTTCTTCCACCTGCCTTTCGTCCTACTCTCACCACTATCATAAGCACAAACTAGCAGCAGATGTCAGCTTTCTTTTCTTCACCGCTCTCCAAGCGTCGGCACGCTTACTTACTGAAACGCACACTGAAGCACTCTCAGTGGACTCAACTTTGACCAGACTAAGTGGTAATCCTTTCCACTAACACTGGACTCCACGATGTAAGCTGAGTAGTTCCTGAAGTCCTCAGACTTTCAGATAAGTCTTTCTTTGGCTAGTCTTTCCCTCTCTACTCGTCTGAGGTAACTAACTTGTCTGCTCTGCAACACGCTCTGACAAGATCACACATCTGAGGTAAAACCAACGACTAGCTAACTCGCAGCTAGACTGCCTTCATCTCACTACTGTCGTCTCTAGGGCTTCCTCTGGTGGAACCAGGGAAAATGTGAAGTGTTGTGTGCTTATAGGTTATCATGGATTTACCTTTCGTGCATCCTCCAGGGTAACATGTGGCTCCAGTCACAGCTGGGCTACACAAATGCATCCCTCTTCCAATCCCAGAGTAAACCAAGGCTCCGCTGCATGGAAAGGGAGTCTGTGTTTAAATTCTTGTCTTTTAGATCAGTTGAATAATCTTGAGAGGGAAAAGCTGCCATCATTTTTTGGCTGTTGGAAGTGATTTTGTGCAACCTCAAATTGGACAAAGCGAGCATTTTTGTGCCCTTTTTAGGAGACTGACGGCTGACTCCTCCATGGGTTGGATTTCAAGCTGTCATCCACATAGAAATCCTTCTCCACAAACCTAACATCAGTCCTGTACTTTGCTTCACCCTCTCTGGCTGAATGTCTAAGGCCATAGATGGCTACAGCAGGGGAAGAGCCGTTCCCGAAGATCTGCACTTTCATCCGATACTCCACAATATCTTTGTAGGCAGAAGAACCTCAAGTAGTTTCTATGTTCTTATTTGACAAGGAAGTAGTGAAACATCTGTTGTATATCAGCCATAAATGCCACTGCATCTCTGCTGAAGCAAAGTACTCCTAGAAGTCTGTTACTGAGGTCTGGGCAAGACAGAAAAACGTTCAGTGACACACCTTCATATCTGGTGCTTGAGTCAAATACTACCCTTATCTGACCAGGTTTCTGAGGGCTCATACTCACATGCGAGAAATTCGGACGAGTCTCTCGCATCAATACCCAGCACATAGAAATACATGCAGCTTAACGCTCCGATCCGAGTGCTGGCGGCAGTGCCGGCTATTGACGTGCGAGATTCGTCTGAGTTTTTCGCATGTGAGACTTAGGATGAAAATGGATGCCGAAAATGGGTAAGTACCAAAATTCCTAGGATTCTTGAAGTACAGGTGCAATTTCTGCTTGGCCATTCTGAAATATTCTCTCCATGAATGTAAAGAAGTGTTCTCTTGTTCCTGGTGCTTTCTGCAGTTTGCGTTTGAGGGAAACAAATTGACCGTAGACAAGTTCTCTATTGTTGGGTAAGCGTTGCTTCTGGAGTTTAAATGGTAGAGGTGCGACCCAACTCTTGACTCATCTTTTACCATCTCATGATCCATGATATCCAAAAACAGTCTGTCTTCTTGCTACCTTGTTGTCTTCTCTTGTCCTGTGGAAAACTGTGCACCATATATGATCTTGTCGCCATTGCATGCATGTTCTTCACAGGAAGGATCAGCTAACGGTCAAGGTAGAGGAGCATTGCGTGGCAATTCTTTTATCAGGATGCTACTTTTACATGGCTCGAAGATAGACAGATGTCCATTTTCAAGAGTATTGGTGAGCATACTGTTGACTGAGGTCGGCTTGTGTGCTTCACCTAAACAGACATCTCCTACAATTACCCATCCCAGGTCAAGTTTCTGTGCATATGGGGCGTTCTGTAGCAGTGAATCTGTCCTCTAACTTTATGGACTCATAGTATGTCTCTTCTAAGGAGTAAGACAATTGGAGCTTCTTGGTCCAGTTCCGGTATCAGGTGGGCTATACGCTACAAATGGGAATGGTGAGCTGCTACCTCTGGCGTAGGTATCTTTGACCTATTGTCAGGAATCTGGTTGCACTCCAGTATTGGTGGCAAGGCTAAGCAGGTTTGACCGTCTATAGACACTGCCCATCTTAAACCGGTTGCTTTTCTCCCTGCCGTTTCGACAGTAACTGCACATGTTTTCAAGGAGTAAGGAGAACTGGGGCTGGAAATGTTGAAGGTGTCGAAGAGAAAGGACTTGGATAGGGACCAGTTGCTCTGATCGTCCAAGATTGCATATACCTTGATTGCTTTATCCCGCTGGCTCGCTGGGTAGACTCTGACATGGCATATCTTTGAGCACGATCTTCCTGCTACAAGTTCTTCACCGATCTCTGTACACTGAGAAGTGACTACTTGGGGGTCTACGTTGCTGTCTGTCAGGAACATATGAGTATTTCCTAAATGTTCTAAGTACACTTCTGGCACTGCCATCGCCCTACACCCAGTTCGTTTTTGTACTGTACTTTTGAATTGTTCTCTCTACACTGTGTAATTCTATCCACTACCTCCCCCCTCCTTTCAGCAGGTGCTAGTGTAATGGACTAAATCCAAGCATATAAGAGTATATAAAACACTGCACTCTCTTACGGGAATTCTATGCAAAATAGTAAGAATTTATTAATACAACCATGTTGATATAGGAAAGATGTGTATCTTCGTACCGTGTTAGCCAGTAGATAGAAAAATATTTAGACTTGAGAGTCCTCAGTGGTTGATACCTTTTAATGGCTAACTGAAAAGATGGTAACAAATTGCAAGCTTTCGAGACTACTCAGGTCTCTTCATCAGGCAAAGACTAAAACAAAAACTGAAGAATCACATATATATATATATACACAAGAGGACACAGGAATAGTGCAATAGGTAAGACAAGTGACGTGAAGCAGAACTGTCATTATGGCAGAGGAATGAACATAAATATTGGAACAGATCATAGATAAGGAGAGAGTTTTATTACCCTCTGATTGGGGTCTGGTGTTGTGTTTTGATGCCCCTAGAAGGTCAGAGACGCAGATTCCTTAATTGATATAGAATGACATGAATCCATGTGACACGTTCATTCCAGCACTAAGAGTGTCAAAGGTCATCATAAGTTTGTATTCCCAAACCTTTCTATCTTTCTCAGATTTGAAGTTAGATTTTAATACCAGTAATTCCATATCCATTATGCTATGACCGGGCATACAAAAGTGTTTTGCCACAGGTAAATCCATTCTTTTTTCTCTTATCGTGTGGCGATGAGAATTCATCCTTGTTCTCAGTTTTTGCCCGGTCTCCCCCACATACAGACCCCCAGTTGGACATTTAGTACATATAATTAGGTACACCACATTAGATGTGATGCAGCTGAAAGTACCTGGGATCTTGTAGTCCTGATGGGAGTTGGGTATCTTTATCTTGTCCGTGGTCATTATAGATGCACATGTTTTACACTTCTTCTGTTTGCAAGGAAAGGTTCCTGCAGCTGTTGGGGAGGACAGGGAGCTTCTGACAATGATGCTTCTTAGATTTGGGGGCTGCCTAAAACATAGTAGTGGGGGGTCTGGAAATATGGATTGTAATCGGGCATCTTTTTGTAGTAAAGGTTGTAGTTTCCGTGCAGCTCCCCTTAGCATCTCCAGATTTGGATTGTAGGTGACCACTAGAGGCACCCGGTTATTTTCTTCTTTAGTTTTGTAATGTAGCAGGTGATTCCTTGATATTCTGGTGGCTCTTGTAATTTGGTTTTCAATTGTTCTTGGATGGTAGCCCTGGTTCAAAAAAGTCTTTCTGAGGCGACCAAGGTGTTCATCTCTATCCATGGGGTTGGAACATATACGGTTGTATCTGATGGCTTGGCTGTAGACTATAGAGTTTTTTATGTGTTTTGGATGGAAACTGTCCCATTTAAGGTATGTTGGACGGTCGATTGGCTTCTGATACAGGGATGTCTCTATTTCATTGTTCTTTAGCTTAATGGTGGTGTCTAAAAAGTTAATTTCAGTGTTGGAGTAGTTGAGTGTTAAGTTGATGGTTGGATGAAATTGGTTGAACTGTTCATGGAACGTCTTTAGCTGTTGTTCAGACTCCGTCCAGATGATTAAAATGTCATCAATGTAGCGGTAGTAGGCCCGAGGCCTGATGGGACATGAGGACAAAAAGTCGCTTTCAAGCTTGGCCATGAAAAGATTTGCATACTGTGGAGCCATTTTACTTCCCATAGCTGTGCCAGTCTCCTGAAGATAGATCTTTTTGTCAAATTCAAAGTAATTGTGGGTGAGGATAAATTTTGTGAGTTTCACCACAGAATCAGCATCATTCCGGTGTTTCCCATGAAGACTTTGCAGGCATTTAATCCATCCTGGTGTGGGATATTAGAGTACAAAGATTCCACGTCCATGGTGGCCAGGATGGTTCCTTCTGGTAGGGGACCTATTGCTGCTAGTTTATTCAGTAGGTCAGTTGTGTCCTGAATGTAGCTGGGTGTATCCTTTACCAGGGGTTTAAGAATGCCCTCTACCCATCCAGATACCTGCTCAGTAAGGGTGTCCACACATGAAATAATCGGCCTCCCTGGATTCCCAGCTTTGTGGATTTTGGGAAGCATGTAAAATGTCCCTGTTCTTGGACTTTCTGGTATCAGGTCATCAGCTGTTATGGATTTGTCAGACAGACAAGATACCAACTTGCTTAGTTCCTTGTAATAGTCCTGTGTAGGGTCCGACTCCAGTTTTCTGTAGTAGCGTGTGTCCGTAAGTTGTCTGTTTGCTTCCTTAATATAGTCTGATGTGTTCATCATGACTATTGCACCTCCCTTGTCTACGGACTACGGACCTTTCTGATTCATAACAAGGAAAAGAAACTACACAGACTGCGTCTCCATTCCGGACTCTATACAAACAGATACAAAACAAAACCTGACAACTCTGACAACCACTCCATTCCAGACACAAAAGCATCTAACTGTGTCATCAATCTCTCAGATTACAAACCCAACAAAGTGGAGCTTGCCGTGCTTTCTAGAGGACTCTCATTTTGTCCTACTAAGGCCCTGGATAAAAACCGAACTCTGCAGTGATATGGAACATTTTTTCAGGAGACTGCGCCTGAGGGAATACTTCAATGATACAGAAGATCCAGAAAACACTCGGACTGAAGGAAAAGGGATCCCAACAACCAAGAAGAGGTCAGACTGGACACCTCCACCTGGACGTAACCCCCATTTGGATAAATATATAGACTCATTCAGACATTTGATAAAATCCACCATCATAGCCACCAACAAGAGACAAGCATCCAACATCAGTGCCCAGGAGAGAAAGGCCATACAGTCTCTGAAAACCAACAAAGAAATCATCATTAAACCTGCTGACAAGGGAGGTGCAATAGTCATGATGAACACATCAGACTATATTAAGGAAGCAAACAGACAACTTACGGACACACGCTACTACAGAAAACTGGAGTCGGACCCTACACAGGACTATTACAAGGAACTAAGCAAGTTGGTATCTTGTCTGTCTGACAAATCCATAACAGCTGATGACCTGATACCAGAAAGTCCAAGAACAGGGACATTTTACATGCTTCCCAAAATCCACAAAGCTGGGAATCCAGGGAGGCCGATTATTTCATGTGTGGACACCCTTACTGAGCAGGTATCTGGATGGGTAGAGGGCATTCTTAAACCCTGGTAAAGGATACACCCAGCTACATTCAGGACACAACTGACCTACTGAATAAACTAGCAGCAATAGGTCCCCTACCAGAAGGAACCATCCTGGCCACCATGGACGTGGAATCTTTGTACTTAATATCCCACACCAGGATGGATTAAATGCCTGCAAAGTCTTCATGGGAAACACCGGGAATGATGCTGATTCTGTGGTGAAACTCACAAAATTTATCCTCACCCACAATTACTTTGAATTTGACAAAAAGATCTATCTTCAGGAGACTGGCACAGCTATGGGAAGTAAAATGGCTCCACAGTATGCAAATCTTTTCATGGCCAAGCTTGAAAGCGACTTTTTGTCCTCATGTCCCATCAGGCCTCGGGCCTACTACCGCTACATTGATGACATTTTAATCATCTGGACGGAGTCTGAACAACAGCTAAAGACGTTCCATGAACAGTTCAACCAATTTCATCCAACCATCAACTTAACACTCAACTACTCCAACACTGAAATTAACTTTTTAGACACCACCATTAAGCTAAAGAACAATGAAATAGAGACATCCCTGTATCAGAAGCCAATCGACCGTCCAACATACCTTAAATGGGACAGTTTCCATCCAAAACACATAAAAAACTCTATAGTCTACAGCCAAGCCATCAGATACAACCGTATATGTTCCAACCCCATGGATAGAGATGAACACCTTGGTCGCCTCAGAAAGACTTTTTTGAACCAGGGCTACCATCCAAGAACAATTGAAAACCAAATTACAAGAGCCACCAGAATATCAAGGAATCACCTGCTACATTACAAAACTAAAGAAGAAAATAACCGGGTGCCTCTAGTGGTCACCTACAATCCAAATCTGGAGATGCTAAGGGGAGCTGCACGGAAACTACAACCTTTACTACAAAAAGATGCCCGATTACAATCCATATTTCCAGACCCCCCACTACTATGTTTTAGGCAGCCCCCAAATCTAAGAAGCATCATTGTCAGAAGCTCCCTGTCCTCCCCAACAGCTGCAGGAACCTTTCCTTGCAAACAGAAGAAGTGTAAAACATGTGCATCTATAATGACCACGGACAAGATAAAGATACCCAACTCCCATCAGGACTACAAGATCCCAGGTACTTTCAGCTGCATCACATCTAATGTGGTGTACCTAATTATATGTACTAAATGTCCAACTGGGGGTCTGTATGTGGGGGAGACCGGGCAAAAACTGAGAACAAGGATGAATTCTCATCGCCACACGATAAGAGAAAAAAGAATGGATTTACCTGTGGCAAAACACTTTTGTATGCCCGGTCATAGCATAATGGATATGGAATTACTGGTATTAAAATCTAACTTCAAATCTGAGAAAGATAGAAAGGTTTGGGAATACAAACTTATGATGACCTTTGACACTCTTAGTGCTGGAATGAACGTGTCACATGGATTCATGTCATTCTATATCAATTAAGGAATCTGCGTCTCTGACCTTCTAGGGGCATCAAAACACAACACCAGACCCCAATCAGAGGGTAATAAAACTCTCTCCTTATCTATGATCTGTTCCAATATTTATGTTCATTCCTCTGCCATAATGACAGTTCTGCTTCACGTCACTTGTCTTACCTATTGCACTATTCCTGTGTCCTCTTGTGTATATATATATATATGTGATTCTTCAGTTTTTGTTTTAGTCTTTGCCTGATGAAGAGACCTGAGTAGTCTCGAAAGCTTGCAATTTGTTACCATCTTTTCAGTTAGCCATTAAAAGGTATCAACCACTGAGGACTCTCAAGTCTAAATTTTAATACAACCAATAATTCAAGAAGCACTACAGAATGAGCGACCAGCAAAGCATTTGACGTTTCGACTCTCCCGAGTCTTAATCATAAGTCGCTGGAGGTATGTTTCAGAAGAGGCATGAGAAAAAAAACAAATTTCTGTAATGTTGAAACAAGCAGTAAGGCCCAGATAAGAGAGCCCAGATAAAGGTAAGGCGCTCGTGTTTTATATTGCCATAAGCATGACGAAGCAGATTCACTCCACAGGCAAAACCAAGGCCCAACTGGTTGCTGCGCTGATGCAAGGTGCCGCAGACCCAATCCGTCACCAAAGAGCCCTGGTGACCCAGAAGCCAGCTCCAGCGCAGGTGGTGCTGCTGCGGAGGTCCAATCGGTGAATGCCAGTGGATCGCCCGCCAGGGCAGTGGGATACTCGGTACCGGGCCGGTGTCGTAAAGGGATGTGTCACTGCAGCAGTGACCTGGTCCATGGCCCTGGGCGTCCAATAAAAAGGGGAATATTTACAGGGATGATAGAGTTTGTAGTAAAGTGTGTAACGGGTCTGGGAGGCGGAACCTCTGAGCTACTATACAAGGGGGCGGTCCTTGTAAGGGAGCGGGTGGCGACCAGGGTAGATGGGCAGGCAGTCACAGCAGGTAACCGGGGCAGTCTCTGGATGAACGGGCAGGAGGTCATGGCAAGTGACCGGGGCAGTCTCTGGAAGAGCGGGCAGGAGATCACGGCAAGTGACCGGGGCAGTCTCTGGATGAGCGGGCAGGAGGTCACGGCAAGTGACCGGGGCAGTCTCTGGGTAAAGGTAGGTACGACCTGTGATGGCTGAGCCTCCCGGTAGGCTAGC
This sequence comes from Oophaga sylvatica, assembly GCA_033576555.1. Classification (NCBI taxonomy): domain Eukaryota; kingdom Metazoa; phylum Chordata; class Amphibia; order Anura; family Dendrobatidae; genus Oophaga; species Oophaga sylvatica. The sequence continues at coordinate 1,068,303 of JARQOD010000002.1, read as the reverse complement.
AGGCAGATAGCAGATGAGCGCTCCCAGGTGAGCGGGCGAGAGTCTCTGGAATAGCAGGCGGTCGCGGCACGTGACGGCAGAACCTCCAGGTAGGCTAGCAGGCAGGTAACAGATGAGCGCTCCCAGGTGAGCGGGCAGGCTGGTCCATAGACAGACTGGCAGGTGATGGTGGGCAGACTGTCGGACGGTGGAGCCTCCAGGTAGGCTAGCAGGCAGGTAACAGGTGAGCGCTCCCAGGTGAGCGGGCAGGCTGGTCCATAGACAGACTGGCGGGTGATGATAGGCAGACTGTCAAACCACTGGCTAGCAAGCAGGTAAGCGGACTATCAGGCAGGAACAGACAGCACACTGGCAGGATCTGGCAGGTAACTGGCAATGGAGCCTGAGGACTGAAGCAGAGTAGTGAACAGTGCAACAACATTGCTCGGGCACCTCCATTTTGGAGGAAGTGCCTTATATAAGCCCATTGGCCGGGGACTCCTTAAGACGGCGCGCGCGGCCCCTTTAAGAGGGGGGGTAGTGCGCGCGCGCGCCCTAAGCACAGTGGCCGGAAAGGAGCGCGCGCTGCCAGCAGAGCGGGAGGAGGACGCCGGGCTCGGAGCAGAGGGGTGAGGGGAACAGCGTCCCTGCCTGGCAGAGGGCAGGGACGCCGGCGCTACAGTACCCCCCCTTTAGGCCCCCCCTTTTTTAGGCCAGAGAGAAATTTAGCTAGGATGAGAGGGGCATGGATGTTCTCCCGAGGCTCCCACGTTCTCTCCTCAGGACCAAACCCCTTCCAATCTACCAAAAAATAGGTCTTCCCTCTTACCCTTTTGGTGGCCAGAATATTCTCTACCTCAAATTCGTTTTCAGCTGAAACCGGAGCAGGAGGCGTACCTGTAGACTTGGAAAAAGAGTTAAGTACCACCGGTTTGAGAAGAGATACATGGAAGGAGTTAGGGATCCGCAAGTTGGCTGGGAGTTTCAATTTATAGGCCACTGGGTTGATCTGACTGATGACCTCCAGAGGACCGATGAACCGAGGCCCTAACTTATAGGAAGGAATCTTGAGCCGGACATACTTGGACGAGAGCCAGACCTTATCCCCAGGACGGAATTGAGGAGGATCCAGACGTTTTTTGTCAGCATGTCTTTTCATACGCTCGGATGACAGAAGAAGTGCGGACCGGGTACTCTCCCATATGGAGGAAAATTCGTTAACAAGAGATTCCGCAGCCGGATTGTCCACTGAGGTGGAGACGGGAAATGGGATCCGAGGATGCTGACCGTAGACTACAAAAAACGGTGATTTGCAGGAAGATTCGTTCTCGTGATTGTTGTAAGAAAATTCGGCCCATGGCAGAAGATCCACCCAGTCAGAATGGTGGGCATTAACGAAGTGCCAGAGGTAACTGGTCAGGATCTGATTGATCCGCTCCACTTGACCATTGGACTGTGGGTGGTAAGCGGAGGAGAAGTCCAGGGTGACGTCTAACAATTTACAAGTGGCTCTCCAGAAACGTGAGGTGAACTGTACCCCTCGATCCGACACGATGTGACGGGGCAGGCCATGAAGACGGAAGATGTGGCGGATAAAGTTTTTAGCCAGCTCGGGTGCAGACGGGAGGCCTGGCAGGGGAATAAAGTGAGCCATCTTGGAAAAGCGGTCAGCGACCACCCAAATGACCGTATAACCAGCAGAGACGGGGAGGTCAGTTATGAAGTCCATGGCTATATGCTGCCAGGGGGCAGCGGGCACAGGAAGCGGAAGAAGGCGACCGGCAGGCAGGTGTCTCGGAACTTTGTTGCGGCCACAGGAGGCACAGGCAGCCACAAAGTCTATTACGTCCTTGTGCAGGGTAGGCCACCACCAGTAATGGCGGGAAATAAGCTTGAGGGTCTTTCTCTGACCGGCGTGGCCAGCTAGTTTAGACGAATGACCCCAGTGTAGGATCCTCTCCCGATCGGATACCGATACGAACGTCTTACCGGGAGGGAGACGGTTTAGACTCACGGGAGCCACCTGCATGACTCTGGCGGGATCGATGATATGTTTAGGTTCCTCCTCGAGATCCGACACCAGGAAGGATCGAGACAAGGCGTCCGCCTTGATGTTCTTGTCAGCCGGGCGAAAATGTAGAATAAAATCAAAGCGAGCAAAAAACAAGGACCACCGGGCTTGGCGCGGGTTAAGTCTCTGGGCATGCTGGAGGTAAGCCAAGTTTTTGTGGTCAGTGTAAATAATTACCGGATGAAGAGCCCCCTCGAGTAGGTAACGCCACTCCTCCAATGCCAGCTTGATGGCCAATAACTCTCGGTCTCCTATGGAATAATTGCGCTCAGAAGAGGAGAAGAGTTTGGAGAAGAAGCCGCAAGTTACCATCCTCCCGGAAGATGATTTTTGAGTAAGTACCGCTCCGGCTCCAGAGGAGGAAGCGTCAACCTCCAGGAAGAACTGCTTGTTGCCGTCCGGGCGATGCAGCACTGAGGCGGAAGAGAAGGCCTGTTTTAAGGAAAGAAAGGCCTCCTCTGCTTCGGGCGTCCACTCTTTGGGGTTAGTGCCCTTACGGGTGAGCGCGGAAATTGGGGCAGTCCGGGAAGAGAAGTGTGGTATGAAGAGGCGGTAATAGCGAAGCCCAGGAACCGCTGAATGGCCTTCAATCCCTCCGGTCGGGGCCATTTCTCAATGGCAGACAGTTTCTCTGGATCCATTCGTAGGCCGGTCTGAGAAATAATGTAGCCCAAAAACGGAAGCGAGGTCTGCTCAAAGAGGCACTTCTCATATTTAGCGAAGAGGTGGTTCTGCCTGAGCCTGAGCAGAACCTGACGAACGTCCCAATGGTGAGTCTGGAGATCCGGAGAGAAGACCAAGATATCGTCCAGGTACACCACTACGCAGGAGTAGAGAAGGTCCCGGAAGATGTCATTGACCAACTCTTGAAAGACGGCGGGAGCATTACAGAGACCAAAGGGCATCACTAGATATTCGTAGTGGCCGTCCTGGGTGTTGAAGGCAGTCTTCCATTCATCCCCTTGACGGATACGGACCAGGTTGTACGCCCCACGGAGGTCCAGTTTGGTGAAGATTCTAGCCCCCCGCAGACGATCGAATAATTCTGGAATGAGCAGAAGGGAATACTTATTCTTCACCGTGATCTGGTTAAGGCCTCTATAGTCTATACAGGGACGGAGAGAGCCGTCCTTCTTTTTTACGAAAAAGAAGCCTGCTCCCGCCGGGGAGGTAGATTTCCGGATGAATCCCCTGGCCAAATTCTCCTCGATATATTCGGACATCGACCGGGTCTCCACAGCGGACAATGGGTAAATACGCCCACGGGGAGGCGTAGTACCGGGTAACAGGTCGATAGGACAGTCGTATGGTCTGTGAGGAGGTAATGTCTCTGCCTCCTTTTTATTAAAGACATCAGCAAATGACCAATAGGGAATCGGAAGTCCAGGTAGATTAGTTGGGGTAGGAGAAGGACGGACGGGATGAACAGGAACCAAACACGTCTTTTGACAATCCTGTCCCTAGCGAAGGACCTCTTCGGTCTGCCAGTCGAGCATGGGTGCATGTCTCTGGAGCCAAGGTAGACCTAGTAAGAGGGCGTGAGAGAGTCCAGGCAGAACATGAAAAGAGATTCTCTCCGAATGCAGCATTCCCACCTGCAGAGTTATAGATTCGGTGATGAGTTGGATGGGATGAGGTAAGAGACCCCCATCCACAGCAGCGACAGATAATGGTACAGCCAGAGGTTTGGTGGGAATGCGGTATTTTTCTACCAGGGACTGTGAAATAAGATTCCCGGCTGCTCCAGAGTCAAGTTGGGCTAATTCGAAATAACGGTTCTCCCCGCAGAGAATTGAGACTGACAGCAGCAGAGATGGAGAGGATTTATCCTTGTCTAGGTCGACCTCTCTGAGCGAACCTAGACACAGGCGTTTCCCGACCTCTCCGGGCAGGTACGGATCCGGTGCTCCTTACTGCCACAGTAGAAGCAACTCCCCTCGGCACGGCGTAAGTCCTGACGGGTTTTGACCATCTTGGTCTGGTCGACCTGCATAGGCTCAGGAGAGTGTAATTGGGGAGAAACGGAGGGAGTGACGGGTTTCTGAAACGTAGGAGCTAGACGTGGAACCTCCTCTCACGGGTGACCTCTTTGGCCCGCTCCTGGAACCGTAGGTCAATCCGGGTGGCAAGAGTTATTAAGTCATCGAGAGTGGTAGGAATGTCCCGACCGGCGAGTTCATCTTTAATACGACCGGACAGACCCTCCCAGAAGACAGATACCAGAGCGTCGTTATCCCAGGCCAGCTCCGAGGCAAGGGTACGGAACCGTATGGCATATTGGCCCACGGTGAGACCTCCCTGACGGAGGCGTAGCAGAGATGATGCGGATGAGGTCTTCCGTCCGGGTTCATCGAAGACTTTCCGGAAAGCCGCGAGAAAGGCAGACAGGTCGGACACCAGGGGGTCTCCTCTCTCCCAAAGAGGATTTAGCCAGGCCAGGGCCTCCCCGGTGAGATGGGACATGATGAAGGCAATTTTGGCCCAGTCGGAGTTAAACTGGTGGGACAGGAGTTCAAAGTGCAGGGTGCACTGATTAATGAAGCCTCGAGCCTGAGCGGGGTCGCCTCCGAAGCGAGGAGGTGCAGAAAGCCGGGGTCCGGGACAGGAAACCATGGAGTTGGGGAGCAGCGGCGCTGCCGGATTGCGAGTCATGGCACCAGCGGTGGTTGCCGATGGAGCAGTCAGAGTGTCCAGGCGAGAATTGACATTCCGCAGGTGACCCAGGATGGACTCCTGTTGGGACCTCTGACGGGACAGTTCATGACACAGGTCCGAGATCGAGGGAGCTTGGGTGCCACCGGGTTCCATGGCCCGAGCAAACTGTAACGGGTCTGGAAGGCGGAACCTCTGAGCTACTATACAAGGGGGCGGTCCTTGTAAGGGAGCGGGTGGCGACCAGGGTAGATGGGCAGGCAGTCACAGCAGGTAACCGGGGCAGTCTCTGGATGAACGGGCAGGAGGTCACGGTGATATGGAAATTTATTTAGGATAAAAATATCCTTCAGTGTTTGCTGCTTGCCATGTCCAAATCTCTATATAATGTCTTTTTGAGCGCTCAGAACGAAATGAGGACTGTCCACAATGCAAGTGTCAGTATAACAGTTCGTCAAAGACCTACATTTATTATTCATTCAAGGTTTTATACGTTTACAAAAAGGGGCTGGTTAGTCAATTAACATACAATTAAAAGCTGCTAGATTATTGGCTGTTCTAGTGTAAATATGATAATTATGATAATCATGGCAAAAGAGCTGAAGTTGCAGAATTATTGTTTTATATTGTTGTGACCTAGTTGTCTTGCATAACTATAATGTAAACAACAGATATCTAATAAGACTTTTTGTACGTTCCTTATGAAGGCCTTATGAAGGCCTTATGAAGGCCAGATTTCTTTAAAACGACTGATTATAGCTGGCCTAGAAATATGTGAGCACAGGGTTTTTTAGCAAGTGAGATCTATCTAACTGTGAATTGTGAATACATATATGTGAATATACTTTGAATATATGGAATACATATATATTTCCATGACAGTCCCCCCTTAGATACCACTTGCCCTAAAAAACCTGCTCCTGGCCCAAGCGCTGCAACTCTTTTGTTCTGCCTGCGAGTTGAGACACCCCTAGCGCATGTCTCCCCACCGAATATAGACTTTTCGCAAATGGGCGGTCAGGAGGACTGTCCCTGTCGGGGGTTTATGTGTTTGCAATCATAATCTCATAGTTGATATGATGTTTCATCAAGGATGTGTATTCTCAGTCTGTAGGTAGTTCGGAGATCTGGTCAAGCCAGGCAGTTCCATCCGGACTGGTGCGAGGTCCAAGATGGTGAGTGGCATCAAATTGGTTGTCTCCTGAACAGTTTTTTCCATTATCCTGCGGATACAAGGAATAACACAGCAACCAGTAATTAATGCAAAAATGAGAACCCCCATAATGGTTGTCCCAACCTGTGCCAACATTTTCTGCCACCCACTCATCCACCCAAAGTATCGATCCCATGGGTCAGTGACACCTGAGTTCTGTTTCAGTTCCTCTGATAACTCAGTAAGTTTCTGTATTGCCTTTGTGACTTTACCATTTGGGCCAGTGTTGTCTGGGATGTAGGTGCAACAGGTGTCTTTGATCATTTTGCAAACACCTCCTTTCTCAGCTAGAATCATATCCAAAGCCATTCTATTCTGGAATGCCATAATGGAAGTGGGGCCTAACTGTGCTGCCAAACCTTTTTACAGCATCTATGGTGAAGTTAACAAATCTCTGCTGGTTATAATAGATGTAATTTATCCAATCAACATTTTTTTTTGTTTATAGTTACTAGTGGCAATAGTGACTCAAATCCTGCTTTAACTTGGTCTCTGGCCTTGAACTCATCAAGTAGGTCATCTGTCTGGTCAGTCAGAGCATCCACGACATCCTTCATGGCTTAGGTGTCTCTCCTGGTACGGGAGCTTCCTTGCAATGCGATACGTGGATCCAAACAGGCTTTCCTTCTAGTTACACAGAGGTTGATGTCATCTGGGGCTCTTGGACAGGATCATCAAATCTGGCAGTGAAGAGAAAAACTCGAGAATGGACATTAGTTTTTTGACCAATTCAATTACATAAGTGTTATGATTTGGTAGCTGAGGAGAGCAGGCAAAAAAGGCAATACACCAGAGAGGTTGGAATCTATGGGATTGCAGTACCCTGACTAACCACCACAACTAAAGGCAGCCGTGGAGCGTTCCTACGTTGGTCCTAGACGCCTCGTCACAGCCTGAGAAGCTAACTACACCTAAAGATAGAAAAAGGAAAGCTATCTGCCCCGGAGCAGATCCCCAAAGAACATAGGAAGCCCCCAAACATGTAATGGCGGTTAGACAAGAGGAAATACAGACACAGACAGAAAATAGAATGAGCAAACGCTGGGGCCCAAACTTCCTAGATAGAAAAGGATAGGAAAGGCACTTACTGCAACCCCAAAAAACCCTGAAAAGTACCAACTCTACTAATTACAAAAACACCTGAGATCACACGACCTCTACCACCTAAATTAGTTCTCTGGTGTAACAAAAACTAAACAGCAACCACTGAAAAAACTGGAAAAGGCAAATGAACAAACAACAGTGGCTGAACTAAACTGCGAGCACCAAAAAACTAAAAGAAGAAAATGTCTTATCTGTTAGCAGAAGATGCAGGCACGAAACAGCTTTTCTGGGTCTCTGGGAGTGTGCCTTACGCTAAACAGTGCAATTGGGAGTGTGTCATGCCATGGTTTGCGTGTCTCTTGGGCAATTTTTCAGCATTCTATTCTTAAGTGTTTTGTTCAGTTTTTCTACCTTCCTGCTGCTCTGGGGGTGGTAAGGAGTGTGTAGGCCTAGATCTGACCCTACTGCTAATCAGGTCTTGTGTGTCAGATTTGCTGTGAATGCGGGTCCCTGATCACTTTCTATCATTTCTGGAACCCCGTATCTGCACACTATTTTCTGAAAGTAGCTGCTTTGCAGTAGTCTTTGCTGACTTGGAACGCTTCTGTTCATCTTGAAAATACTTCTTTTGACCACAATGGCGTATTTGAATCCTTCACTTGGCGATATCTGGATGTGGTCTATCTGGATCATTTGAAGCTGGCAGAGTGGTCTTTCCAGATAAGGTGAGGGGGACTTTCTTCCATACGTTAAGGCTTGAATTTGCCGCAGGTCAGACAGCTGCTGGTGAGTTTGGCTGTTAGGGTGGAGATCCCTGAAGCGAAACAGTAAGCACCAATCAGATCATTCATTTGTGTCTTTGATATGTGGATGTGGGTCCATGTACCCATTGGACCACCATAGGGTGCATACTTTGTGGTAGGCAGAGTTTGAAGTCTATTATTGATAGCCTTCCTTCTTCACGTGTTGCTTTTTTCCCATTCAGCTCTTCTCCTTTTGGAGCTTGGTCTTGTAACTTCTTGAGCAGATTCCAGGACGTCTCTTTGTCAGGTTTCTTGTCTTCAGTCGTCATGTAGTAGCCGTCCGGCTCTACGACCTCTCCCACTTCTCCATGTTGTCTTCCTTTGGCTGCTTCTTTGGCTGCCATGTCCGCCATGTTATTGCCTCATGCCTCTTCTGTTCTCAGTTTTCCATGCACTTTGATTTTTCAAATTGCCACCATTTTGGAAGTTGGAGTATACCCAGTAGGTCCCTGAAGGCTCCATGATGCTTCACGGTTGTCCCGTTTGCTGTGATGAAGTCCCTTGTAGCCCAGATGGGTCTAAAGTCGTGTGCTATGCCATGCGAGTACCTGTAGTCCGTGTAGATGTTTGCAGTCTTGCCTTCTGCCATCTGGCAGGCCTTCGTCAGCGCTATCAATTCTGCTTCCTGGGCTGACAGGCTAAGTGACAGACTTCTGGACCACAGGATTTCTTGATTGCTGGTCACTGCACTTCCTGTGTTGAAACTTCTTCATCATCTGCAAATCTGGAGCCATCCAAGTATCCCCCCTTGGGAGTGGGAGTAGAGTGGCCGGGCTGAGGACTGTAGGTCTGGAGACGGTGACATTATGAGACAAAGGCAATAGAGGCGCCACAAAGATGCCTGGCGGTGGGGAGATTACTGTTGGTTGAGCTTGATTGAAGATTGCCAAGATGTCATGCGGAGTGAGAGTTTCCAGTGGCTGTCCAAGAGTGATGTCAGCAACCTTGTCCAGGAGGGTGTGTGCTGCGGATACTGCCATCAGGCAGGAGGGTGCTCTTCTTGCAACTGGATCCAAGCGGGCTGAGAGGCAGCCTAAAAGTCTCTGTTTTCCCCGTGAATCCATGCCAGGACTCCAGTAGCATGACATTCTTTCTTCCATCATGTAGACGGAAAGACTTTTCATAGTCAGGTAGGCCTGGTATTGGCGCTGAGACTGTGGAGTTCTTCCAATCTCCTGAATGGGTTGAAGGCTGCGTCTGATAGAAGGAGCGGGGTTGCGTTGATGCAAGCGCACAGAGGCTGCATTAGGACTGAGGCATCAGGGATCCAGGTTCTGCAATACGACACTAGACCAGGGAAGGCCTGCAGCATTCTTGGAGTTGTTGGGGGAGCCATCTTCTCCACAGTGGTCTTCCAGTCTTTTGACATGTGTTTCGTCTTGTGGGCAATACAGTGTCCCAGGGATGTAACTTGCTTCTGGCATCACTGGACTTTGTTCTTCCAGACCTTGCGTTGCTGTTCTTCCAGGTAGAGTAGGAGAGATAAGGAATAGACTGTGCAGGTGTCGATGTCAACCACACAAAAGAGAAAGTCATCCACGTGTTGTAGAAGAGTGACTCTTGCATATTCTGCAATCCAGTTGACGAGGATGGAGGACATTGTCTTGGTGAAACTTAAAGGGCTTGTTTTGAGCACCTTGAGGCAACATTGTCCATATGCACTGCACTGGTGCGTGAAAGCAGGCCTCCAGGTGGAGGGGAAACACTGAAGAAGGTACTGGCCAGGTTGATCACCGTGAATACCGTTGCGGTGACTGGGACTCTTGAGAGCAGAGTGTGATGGTTCAGCACTGTTGGGGTTTCAAATACCGTAGCCTCTTTCGCGGCCTCCAGGCCTTGCACCATTCTGAACTCAGTGGGGTTTACAGTCTTTTTCTTCACTGTGGAAAGCTGGGATTGATTCCGATGGACGAGGCAGCCCAGTTTGGCCTTGTCCTTCAGTATGCGGCAGGGGACTCCCATCTGCTGGTGCAGAGCTGGCGGGAAAACAAGCCGTCTACTAGGATCCACATCATGAGAGATGACGACCAGCTGGCTTTCTTGTTCTCCACCAAGACAGTCACTGTGTTAGCACCTGCTCTGGTCACAGGGGGTCTTCTTGTTGGGACGTCTCCTTAAACGGCTGCTTTTCTCTCAGCACGGGCCATCAGTAGTTTCTTTTTCTCCAGCTCGGTCTCAGGTCAGTATTTGTGCACAAGTTTGAAGAGTTGAGTGGCCTTTTTCCGGTCTAGGGCCTGGGTGAACTGGTTGATTGCAGGGGGCACCTCCTGGTGCTTGCAAAAGATGAACCTCTGGCGTTAGAGCTGGATGAGGTGTTGCCATTCCATGAAGCGAGTAGGGTCCTTCTTGAGTTGAATATCCTGGCCAATGTCAAAGTTCTCAGGCCGTCTTCTTAGGCGAGCTCACTTAGACCTTCAGTTGGTCAGAGACATCTTGACCCTGGGTGATGGAGTTGCTTTTCTGGTACTATGTCCAGCACCTCCTGTGATAGGTCTGCAGTGTGGTTGTTTGAGGTTCCTGTTTCTTCTTGGGATAGGGGTGAAGAAAGTGTCATGGTCCCATCTTCCTGGAACACTCTGGTCGCTTTCAGCTTCTGCAGTAGGTCCACTCCCAATAGGTTGAGGGTGCAGGTTTTTGACACAACAAATGGGACATGATGGAGTGTTCTGGCTGAGTCCACACGCTCAGGGGCTTCATAATCTGGAAATATCTGACTTGACCATCAATTCCCATGCAGGAAGCAGAAGATTCTGATAGGTAGGTGAGGTTGCGGAGTTCCACAAGAAAAGATATGACTACGCCATCCACTCTCAGGATATTGGTCCCACTGGTGGGGTTCCTTGTGGACTTGGTGTGCTCTTGTCCTATGGACGGGGTTGTTCACTGCTTTCTGTGTTTCTTCCTTGGCTTGCTTCTCTAGACAAAGTGGTGGGTCGTAGTGGTTCTCTGCAGCGGTTCCGGTAATGGCCAAGCTTGCCACATTTGTAACACTTGACATTTCTTCTGTCTTTAAAACGTGGTTGGCCATCTGGCTCTGAGACCACCATCAGGGGAGCTGTTTTGCGCACTCCTGGCTGGGATTCTATCCCTTTTGCGACTGTGAGAAGGGTGTCCATTGCTATTGACCTGTACTCAGGCCTAGCTACTATCAGTGGCTTTCTGATTGGTTCTCTCAGTCCATGCACAAAGGCCTGTGCCAACATCTGTCTGTGTATCTGATCATGAATATTGAAGCCCAAATCTTGAAACACTTGCATCACTCTGCCATGGAACTTCTCCACAGACTCTGTCTTGTCTTGACTCGTGACATGTAGGCTGAGAGTTTGTCCTGTCAGTCTGCTTTTGGCCCATTCTCTGAGTTGCTTAATTAGCTTTGGTCCTGCCTCCCAGGCATACGCATCTAACTCTGCTGGAAGCTTGAAGTGTTCTCTCATAATTGACCAGAATGCATCACCTGCTTTTATTTCCATTTCGGTCCAGAGATCAATCCAGGCTGCTGTATACGTTTGCTGGATCTGCTGCATTTTTTGGCAAAATAGCATGGGGTGTATCCCTGGGTCTGGCAGCATACTGATCACCTGGCTTGGGATGAAAGGCTCATAGGATGGTGCCTCTACCTGTCCCTGCTCTATTGGTGCTTGTGTGTTTTCTTCCCTAGTATTGGGCAGCATGTGTGACGTTGCATCTTCATCTTCATCAGATAAGAAGTGACATGGTGTACTTGGTGCATACACTGGGTGAGATTTGGGCTTTAAAGTTGTCTTGCTGCATGGGGATTTCCCACTTCCTTGCTGAGGCTGCGGTGGATCAGTGTCATGGTTCCATGCTAGCAGCCCTGTAGCTATACCACCCCCCTGTGAAGCCCTAGCTGTGGGCTGTTGTGACTGGGGCTACATGTAGCGTTTTGTGTAGGGAGATTTGCACTTTCTTCTCCTGATATAATTACTAGGGAGAGGTGGGGGGCACCGCATGCTACACAAGTGTCCCTGTACCATGGATTCTGTTGAGAACAGACTGAACATGTCCACTATTTCCCTTCACCATATGGGGGTGGTGATGGCTTAGCATCTTTCTCTATCTTGTACACATAAAAATCATATCCTGGCTTGTTCACATATCTTTCTGGACTTCCTAAACGATGCAAGTTTACTGCCACTTTGTACCATGCATTTGCATCAGTCAGCAATTTTGAATCTACTAGCTTCCCTTTTCTATTTTTCAATACATCCTGCCATTCCGCAGCTTGGAGTCTGCCCTTCTTATGGATTTCACACACTTTCATGAGCTGTCTGTAATTTTTTACATACTTTACTCCTTCTTGTTCAGCTACCAGCTGGGGGCAGTTTTCTCTCCAGGAGCATAAGACTCTCCTGCTTGCCCATCTTGTTCCCCATTTTTAAAAAAAAAAAAAGAGAAATTTTTCCAAAACAAAAACTTCAACACGAAAGTTTGATTGAGGAGAAAAAAAAAAAAAAAAATTATTTCCTCGCCGAATGCCTGACGGGAGGGGCTACTCAGACCGCTGCGCAGTTTGTGTCTGCTCTCTCCCTCAGCCTGTAATTTTCCTTATCTATGTGACCTTGGTCTAAAGCAGGCTGGTAGAAAAAAAAAGAAAATGGCTGGAGAAATAAAACTCTAAAATAAATTGCTTAGAGAAAAAATCTCTCCAAAATCATTTAAAAATGTACTTAAAAGAAAAATTTTAAAAACAAAAGTTAGATTTAGTAAAAAAACCTCTAGAAAAAGGAAACAAAAAATAAATTCACCAAAAAGGGGAGAAAAGAAAAAAAAAAAAAAAAAAACCGTATTACTCATAAAACTCTGAAAAACAACCCTTGTTACTAAAACAGCTAATTAAAAAACAGAAAAGAGGTGGAAAAAACTGATTGTAAAATGATAAAAAACAAAGGTTTTGTCTGGTAGCGTAGGCCTTTTTCCTACCGCTCTCTGGAATGTCAGCTGGCTGCTGCCAGCACTTCCCCCTCCCTTATATCTGTGCTTGCTATCTCTACAGGCACTGAAATCACGTATCAAAAAAAAAAAATTATTATTCCTCAGAATAGCAAAAAAAAAAAAAATGAATATAGTTCAGTCTGAATGCCTGATAATTTTCACATTAAAACCTGTAGCCAAAAAAAAAAAAAAAAACTAGCTTAAAAAAGATCAAAAACCAGGAAACAGATGTGACAACGTGATTAGCAGAGGAGGGGGGGTCAAAGGGGTTTTATCGCTGCTGCAGCCAGCACACTGCTCTGAATGAGATACTGACAGAGTACACGGAGATGTGATTTAAAGCGACAGTACCTGATACAGACAGTACAATGAGACAGACACCCGGGAGAATACGAATCCCTCTTTTGATGATCTGTGACACATACAAGCTGCTCTGGTAACTGATAACTCACCAATTGCACTGAGCGCGGTGAGGCTCAAGGTTCTATCGCTCTCTGAACCGTACGCCCTGGCCGGTGCGCCGGTCACAATAATCTGCAATAGCCTTCATCAAAATTCTCACTATCCATGTCTGATTTGACTGGGATGGCCTCCCGGTGCGTGGACGATTATTGTGAGAACTTATCCAAACAAAGCTCCTGCCCTTCACGTCTGATTTGACTGGGATGGCCTCCCAGTGCGTGAAAGTTTACTGCAGAAACTTAACCGAACAAAGCCCTCGCTTCTACAACTGGATTTTTTGGGATAACTTCCCTCCAATATGTGAAGAATATCTGCGTGGACTTATCCAAAACAAAGCTCCCGCCCATCACGTCTGATTTGACTGGGATGGCCTCCCGGTGCGTGAAAGTTTACTGCGGGAACTTATGCAGCAATTTGTCTTTTGCTATCCAGCCCCCAGAAATCAGCAAGCAAAAACACAGTCACCGTTCCAACTTTCTCCCGGTTCACATAAAACATGAAACATATACAGCACAGCAGCAACCAACTCGGCTTATATCCCAGGGCTTTTGGATAAGGGTATGGACTTTTTACACAACCTGGGAATGCGGTGATGACCACGTCCGACCGGCTGGAAGTGTAGGCTAGGACTAGGCACAGGGAACATTCAGGTAAGATGACAGAGTTTTCTTACCTTACTTATGGAGCTGCAGTCTCTGTCCCGTGTGCCAAGGCCAGGGTCAACACCCCCGTCTCTCCAGTCGGCCGGGTCCTCGTGCGTTTCGTCCAATGCCCCGCGTGCAGGCGCCAACTGATATGGAAATTTAATTAGGATAAAAATATCCGGATTGCGAGTCATGGCACCAGCGGTGGTTGCCGATGGAGCAGTCAGAGTGTCCAGGCGAGAATTGACATTCCGCAGGTGACCCAGGATGGACTCCTGTTGGGACCTCTGACGGGACAGTTCATGACACAGGTCCGAGATCGAGGGAGCTTGGGTGCCACCGGGTTCCATGGCCCGAGCAAACTGTAACGGGTCTGGAAGGCGGAACCTCTGAGCTACTATACAAGGGGGCGGTCCTTGTAAGGGAGCGGGTGGCGACCAGGGTAGATGGGCAGGCAGTCACAGCAGGTAACCGGGGCAGTCTCTGGATGAACGGGCAGGAGGTCACGGTGATATGGAAATTTAATTAGGATAAAAATATCCTTCAGTGTTTGCTGCTTGCCATGTCCAAATCTCTATATAATGTCTTTTTGAGCGCTCAGAACGAAATGAGGACTGTCCACAACGCAAGTGTCAGTATAACAGTTCGTCAAAGACCTACATTTATTATTCATTCAAGGTTTTATACGTTTACAAAAAGGGGCTGGTTAGTCAATTAACATACAATTAAAAGCTGCTAGATTATTGGCTGTTCTAGTGTAAATATGATAATTATGATAATCATGGCAAAAGAGCTGAAGTTGCAGAATTATTGTTTTATATTCTTGTGACCTAGTTGTCTTGCATAACTATAATGTAAACAACAGATATCTAATAAGACTTTTTGTACGTTCCTTATGAAGGCCTTATGAAGGCCTTATGAAGGCCAGATTTCTTTAAAACGACTGATTATAGCTGGCCTAGAAATATGTGAGCACAGGGTTTTTTAGCAAGTGAGATCTATCTAACTGTGAATTGTGAATACATATATGTGAATATACTTTGAATATATGGAATACATATATATTTCCATGACAACGGCAAGTGACCGGGGCAGTCTCTGGAAGAGCGGGCAGGAGATCACGGCAAGTGACCGGGGCAGTCTCTGGATGAGCGGGCAGGAGGTCACGGCAAGTGACCGGGGCAGTCTCTGGGTAAAGGTAGGTACGACCTGTGATGGCTGAGCCTCCAGGTAGGCTAGCAGGCAGATAGCAGATGAGCGCTCCCAGGTGAGCGGGCGAGAGTCTCTGGAATAGCAGGCGGTCGCGGCACGTGATGGCAGAACCTCCAGGTAGGCTAGCAGGCAGGTAACAGATGAGCGCTCCCAGGTGAGCGGGCAGGCTGGTCCATAGACAGACTGGCGGGTGATGATAGGCAGACTGTCAAACCACTGGCTAGCAAGCAGGTAAGCGGACTATCAGGCAGGAACAGACAGCACACTGGCAGGATCTGGCAGGTAACTGGCAATGGAGCCTGAGGACTGAAGCAGAGTAGTGAACAGTGCAACAACATTGCTCAGGCACCTCCATTTTGGAGGAAGTGCCTTATATAAGGTGAAGTCCTCCGGCCATTGGCCGGGGACTCCTTAAGACGGCGCGCGGCCCCTTTAAGAGGGGGGGGTAGCGCGCGCGCCCTAAGCACGGTGGCCGGAAAGGAGCGCGCGGCGCAGAGCGGAGGAGGACGCGGGCTCGGAGCAGAGGGGTGAGGGGAACAGCGTCCCTGCCTGGCAGAGGGCAGGGACGCCGGCGCTACAAAGTGTTCATGACGCCACCTATGGTTTCTGGTCAGAGGTGACCAGCGCTGCAGTGCAGATCCTCTTGGACACATGGTATGATGCAGCAGAGTTGGTAAAGCTTCGCACAGGTGAAGCTTGTTGTCCCAAGGCAGATGTGATGTAAGGGAGATGGTAAAGGTGTAGTATTTAGCAAGGGATGTAGCAGTGCTGAGTGAATGTTGCAGGAAGAACTTGAGAGGACACAGTCAGATGCAGTTTCCAAAGCTTTACTTACAGTTCTGTAGGCAAAGAGTCCAGGCATCAGGTTACAGATGGTGCTGGAGTCGGTCAGCCTGGAAGCAATTTTGGAATCTCCTTATTTCAGGTGGGATGTGAGGTCTCCTTTCTAGCGCTATGCTCTGAGGTACTTGCTGCTATAAGCTCTGTTCAAGTTCCTCTCTCTGTCTCTTATTTAAGCAGAACTTCACTCTCATAACAGGCAGCTGCGTACCTCCCAACTTTTGAAGACAGGAAAGAGGGACAAAGGCTGCGGCGTGGCAAATTTTAGGCCACGCCCCCGACCACACCCATTTCACAGCTAATCACACCCATGTCCACGCCCAACTACACCCATTTAGCACTGCTGATCACACTGACTGGTACTGAGGGCACAGTGGCTGGCATTATGGGATCAGTGGCTGGTACTGTAGAAAAGAAAGAAAGAACAGAGAGAGAGATAAAAGAAAACAGAGAAAGAAAGAACAGAGAGAAAGAAAGAAAGGGGAAAGAAAGAACAGAGAGAAAGAAAAGAACAGAGAAAGAAAGAGGGGACAGAAAAAAAGAACAGAGAGAGAGGAAAAAAAGAGTTTAAAGAAAGAACAGAGAGGGAGAGAGAAAGAAAGGGGAAAGAAAGAACAGAGAGGGAGAAATAACTGAAAGAAAAAAAGAGGGGAAAGAAAGAAAGAAGGAAAGAAAGAAAGAAAGGGGAAAGAAAGAATAGAGAAAGAAAGAAAAAGAAAGAAAGAAAGAAAGAGTAGAGAAAGAATGAAAGAGGGGAAAGAAAGAACAGAGAAAGAAAGAGGGGAAAGAAAGAAAGAGAGGAAAGAAAGAACAGAGAAATAGAGAGAAAGAAACAGAGAAAGAAAGAAACAGAGAGAAAGAAAGAGGGGACAGAAAGAATAAACAGAGAGAGAGAAAAACAACAAAGTGGAAAGAAAGAACAGAGCGAGAAAGAAAGAAAGATGGGAAACAAAGAACAGAGAGAGAAAGAAAGAGGGGAAGAAAGAAAGATGGGAAAGAAAGAACAGAGAGCAAGAAAGAAACAGAGAGAGAAAGAAAGAAACAAAGAGAGAAAGAGGGGACAGAACAAAAGAACAGAGAGAGAAAAAAAGAAAGAGGGTAAAGAAAGAAAGAACAGAGAGAAAGAAAGAAATAGGGGAAAGAAAGAACAGAAAGAAAGAAAGAAAGAAAGTAAGAAAGAAAGAGGGGAAAGAAAGAACAGAGAGAAAGAAAGAAAGAACAGAGAGAAAAAGGAAGAACAGAAAGAAAGAAAGAACAGAGAGAGAAAGAAACAAAGAAAGTAAGAAAGAAAGATTAGAGAGAAAGAAAGGGGAAAAAAGAGAAAGAAAGAACAGAGAGAAAGAAAGGAGAAAGAAAGATCAGAGAGAAAGAAAGAAAACAGAGAAAGAAATAGTAGATAGAAAAAAAGAACACCGCTCCGTACACCTCGTACACACACGTCTCCGCTCTGTACACATCGCACACACGGCTCCGTTCCGTACGCCTTGCACACATGGCTCCACTCCGTAAACCTTGTGCACATGCAGCCACGCTCTGTACACCTTGCAAACACATGGCTCCGCTCCATACACCTCGTACACACACAGCTCCGCTCCGTACACCTCGTACACACACGACTCCGCTTCGGTACACCTCGTACACACACGGCTCCTCTCCATACACATCGTACATACACGGCTCCGGTAGACCTTGCACACACAAGGCTCTGCTCTGCACACCTCGCACACACACGGCTCCACTCCATACACCTCGTACACACACTGCTCCGCTCCGTACACCTCGTACACACACGGCTCCGCTCCGTACACCTCGCACACACACGGCTCTGCTCCGTACACCTCGTACACACACGGCTCCACTCCGTACTCCTCGTACACACACGGCTCCACTCCGTACACCTTGTACACACACGGCTCCGGTACAACTCGTACACACACGGCTCTGCTCCGTACACCTCGTACACACACGGCTCCGCTCCGTACACCTTGCACACACACGGTGTTATGTTCTGCTACAAACACTAAGGAAAGAAAGAGAAATATGTCCCTACAATAGAACTAAGCTCAATCCCTACGATGTAACGGGGAACCTGATCCTGCGATCAGACCCGCTAAAGTCCTCAGCTAGTCTGAACGAAGACCTATAGATGCGAGGAAGGGATCCCTACAAGCACTAGGGACTGGGAGAAAAGATGGACACCTCCTAACAGAAGTTGTAGCAGTGAAAAGAAAAACAAAACAACATAGAACACAGAGGTCAGAAGACCAAGCAAAACTATTTGAGTAAGGTACCAAAGCACCCGGCTAGCTTAAGAGTAGAAGTTACAATGAAGTCCAGCAAAGCCAGAAGGGCGGAGCAGGATTAAGTAGGCAAAAAAGGTCATGTGACCAGCAAGATAGAAAAAACCTAACAGGAGAGTTCTAACAGTACCCCCCCTTCTAAGAGGATCCTCCGGATCCCCTAGGCCCAGGCTTACCCGGAAACCTCTTGTGAAACGCTCTGACAAGTCTGGACGCAGAAACATCATCCGCCCTCACCCATGAGTTATCCTCGGGTCCGAAACCCCTCCAAACAACGAGATACTGCAAACTCCCTCTATAACGTCTAGAATTTAGGATGCTGGAAATTTCATATTCCCCGTCCTCCACCACCGGGGGAACAGAGGCAGAGGCGTCTCTATCCGACACATCAGCTCTTTTCAACAGAGAAACATGAAACACCGGATTAATCTTCCAAGAGGTAGGAACCTCAAACCTAACAGCAGATTGGTTAACAACCTGAAGCACCTTGAAGGGCCCTACAAACTTGGGACCCAATTTCTTAGAAGGAATCCTCAACCGCAGATTCTTAGAGGACAACCAAACCATGTCAGCAATAGCACACAAAACCTCTTGCCTTTTCCTATCAAAGTACCTTTTAGATTTTCTGTTAGCCTCCTGAAGATTACCACCCACATCCGTCCAAACTCTCTCCGAATCACCGGAAAAATTCTCCTCTTCAGGCACGGCCGATACCAATTTGGAGAATGACCCAAACAACGGATGTCTCCTGGTACAACAAAAAAAAAGGCGAACAACCAGCAGAAGAGGATGTATGGTTGTTAAGAGCAAACTCAGCAAGTGGCAGAAACTCCGACCACCCCTCTTGATTGTCTGCCACAAAACAACGCAAGAACTGCTCAACATCCTGCTTTTTCCTTTCTGTCTGGCCATTAGACTCAGGATGATATCCGGACGAAAACGACAAATGAACTCCCAACCTGTCACAAAAGGCGCACCAAAAACGAGCCACGAACTGAGGTCCCCTATCAGAAACAATGTCAGTAGGAACGCCATGTAGTCTGACAATTTCCTTGACAAAGGCCTTAGCGAGAGTCTTAAGGGTATGCCACACTAAACCAGATCGCTAACGAGATCGCTAAAATACGTCACTATTTAGCGATCTCGTTAGTGACGTCGTTGTGTGTGGCATGTAGCAACGACGTGGCCCCTGCTGTGATCTCGTTGATCGTTCACTAGAGTTCTGGACCGTATTTTGATCGTTGGCGTCCCGCTGGTGAGCCTGAATCGCTGTGTTTGGCACCTTTTGCGAACGACGAGCGACCTCGTTTGTGACGCATATGACTGTTTTGCGTCACGGAGTGGATCGCAATATCTGTAAGTTCTCTTTTGCGTCACAGAGAGGATCGCAGAAGTTGCAAAGCAGGCTAGCAGGACGCAGAGAGCAGGAGCGATGCTGGAAATTCCCATGAATCAGAAGCGCTCAGTACATGCTAATGACATCCTAACGACGCCAAAGTCGTTAAAGAGATCGCTGACCGCTGATGTGTCGTTTATGAGATCTCCTGTTTGGCAGCTACTAGCGACCTAAAAGCGATCACACCAACGATTGCGTCGTTATCGTGATCGCTAACGAGATCGCTAAGTGTGGCAGTACCTTTAGCGCAAGGCAGTTTGATGAAAGGAACCAAGTGACACATCTTGCTAAAACGGTCCACGACCACCCAGATGACAGTGAAACCCTCAGAGGGGGAAAGGTCAGTAATAAAATCCATAGCCAAATGTGTCCAAGGTGCACTAGGGACTCCAGAGGGCAAAGCAACCCCACAGCAGGAGAATGAGAAGACTTAGATCTAGCACACACAGTGCATTGACGCACCCACTTAATGACTTCCTTCTGCCATCCAGGCCACCAAAAACTGCGACCCACAAGTCTCTTGGTCTCAGAGATTCCAGGATGACCTGCCAACCGAGACTCATGCAGTTTTTCGCGATAACTGCAGTGACTGCAGGGTAATCCCGGCCGTAAAGCAGTCAGTCCGATGACGTCACCGCCGGGGAAGCAGGTAATCAGCTGTGCTGCGCCGGGATGACAGGCTCTGCCTGTCATTCTGATGTAGCAGAGCTGGATCGTCGTGGGACACTCGTTACTATGGACTGCGTCGGTCAGGTGGTATACTTTTTTTTTTTTTTTTCATTTTTTTACAGGAGATCGATGGCGTCGCAGCAGGATGAGACAGTAATAAAAGAAATGAAAACTGTGTTTTTTTATTTTTTATTAAATTAAAAAAATTTTTTTGGAACATTCACCCGTCCGGGTACATAAACAATTTAACTATTTATTTACATACAGGGACCCTGTCCGGGTTATTTAGACTTCTTTGGCAGGGGTGTTACAGGTACCACCTGGTACTCTTCTGGTGCTTGCCAAACATCCGAGACACCAAGGACCACCAGGACCTGATGACGTCGTGTGGCCTGTACAGTCAAGTCGTGACCCGCTATCTGGGTCTGTGTGGCCACCTCTTTCATCTCTCTCCGGGTCTGGAGCCCTATGTCACGGACTGTACGAACCCAGGGGGCCTAACAGGCGCCGGGTACGGGCCAGCTATACTTATCATGTTCATAGCTGGGGCTGCTGAGGAGACCACTGAGTGAGGCTGGGGAGATTTACGGCGTGGGGTGGGCACTTTTGCAGAGGCCTGGATGTGGGAGGCTGAAGGCTTCGAGGGTCTCACAGGTTCCTGACACACTGGGGAGTAGGGGTCGCACCTGGTAACATTTAGGGCGTACCACCCATTGTAACCCCAGTGTCGGGTGTAAGTCACCAAGTCTCCTGGCAACAGGTCCCTCCCCGGGTGTCCTTCTGGGAGGTGAGCCTCCACGTCCCGCCGGGTCACAAAGACTTCTAAATAAAGTCCAGGCTCCTTGATGAAGCCCCACCCACCTTTCAATTTAAAGTTCCGTACTGCACCCTTACGCCGCGGCTCACTCAGGGTTCCTTTGTCCTTTCTCATCCGGTCCTTATCTGCCCGGTCCTTCTCCAGGTGACATTGGCGAAGTTTTAGGGTTTCTCGCTGCTCCCTTTGTCGCTCTGCTTCCCGCTCCCAACGTCTCCACTCTTCCTCCTGACGCCGATTGTAATTCTCCTCCACCAGTTGCTCCATGTCTCCACCACTCCACTGCAGCTTACAGTGTCCGGTTTGCGGCAGCTCTCCTGTCGCCCCCCAGTCCTGGCGGCGCTCCCCTGCGGAGGAAGCAGACGGCTCTAAATCAGATGACAGTCGGGGCTCCGGTACAGGCAGGTAGTGCTCTGGTGCCTGCGCGGCCTCCTCCATGAGGACGGGTGTCGCTTCTTCTGTCTCAGCGACCGGGGCAGACAGCGGGATCTGGGGTGCTGCTGACGGTGCTGCGGTTTTTGCAGGAACGGGTGCCTCCACTGCGACAACGTCAACCGGATCACATTGCAAGGGCTCCTCTACTATAACGGGTGCCTCACCTTCCGGTACAGACACTTCAGGTAAGAGGGATTGGCGCCGCTCCAAGTTTATTTTTAGGGCACGCCAGCTGGCTTCCATCCTGGCGACCTCCTCCCGGTGCCGGGCCAGGCCTCTTAGGGTATCCGCCGCTTCTTGCAGCGTAGGAGGGTTTACAGGCCGGGTGCCCAACGGTGATTCCGTGGCGATCGGGTCGCTTCCGTGGGGGGAGAGCTCTGACTGCTCCATCCCTTCCCACTTCTGCTCGTCGTGTCCATTAGCCATCTCTGCCAAGTCACATGTGTCATATCTGGAGAGGGCCCCTCTTTTGTAGGGAGGCGGGACCTCCTCACACTGAGGAGGATGAGGAGGCGGAACTCCAGAGCTGTGGGGCACTATGTTACATTGCAGTACCATTTACAGTGGGCGGCCATCATTTTCACGCCACTGAGTGAGTGACACCCACGAAGAGCACGCCCTTCTTCTTCACCAGTGCCTCGTCGTGACGCAGATATGGCGGAAAAATGGCAAATACATTCTCTGATGATTTTAGCAATTCTCAAGCACAAAACCAGTGCAATTCAGGCACACAGGACTCGCTTATAGCGAGCTACAGAATCCTGTTCGTGACGCCCAAGTTGAGTCGCACAGAGCCAGAGGTTTTTGGGGTACTCGGCACCGAGCCCGTCGACTTCTATGGGGTATGTCACGTCTTTACCCGGCAATTGAATTAGAGTCGATTTTACTATGTAGAAGTGTATAAACTATAAATATATGTATATATATATGTCACAATGACATGTATATATATATATATGTATTCTATGTGTGTATATTTTGTGTTTACAACGAAAGAAAGGGTTTTTTTTGTTGCGATATTTTGTTCCCATAGACTTACATGGGACTTCCGGTATCGAAATCGGATATCGACGATATTTAGTGCTATCGGCGATACAATATTTTTAGATATCGAGCAATATCGCTCAACACTAATGGCCAACAATTCCCGATACCAATATCATTATTCAGTTCAGTCTCAGAAATTTTTTTTGAAAAAAAGGCACAGGGATGTACTCCATTCGTGTTTTCCTTAAACAACACCGCGCCGACCCCCACAGAAAAGCATCAA
>JARQOD010000002.1:985941-1045446 GCA_033576555.1 Oophaga sylvatica | reverse complement strand
GTCCTAACTAATCCCTCACCTTGGAGGTACTGATAATGGTTCAGAGGTCCAAGTCTCCAGCCTAACCCTGTCTCCTATCAGTCCCTGAACCCTGTAATCAGTCCTAAGAAGGATTCTGATTACCACCAAAGGGATATGGGCTGATCTCTGCTAAATACACAGATTAGATATATAAGACAGACTGGAGAAAACACAGACTTGCATACACACTCAAACACAGAAGGAACATAAATGATCTGGGATATTAAACTCTAAGCAAGGTGAGCTTAAAACAACTAAGGAGCTCTTTAACTTAAGTCTATACAGATACAATCCTATATGTGGTCTGCATGAAGAATTTCACTGGCAACTCCCAAACAGACAACCAGAGATTTAAAGGAAACCAATCAACAAATAATTAATTGCAGCCGGGAGAAACTGCACCCAGTCCCAGAACTGAGCACAGACAGAATTAACTCCCTAACTGCCAAACACAAAGAAACAGCAACTCAGCTGTGAGAAGTCAGAATGTGCAACCGCGACGATCTTCGTGGCGATGCACACATGACACTCTACCACCTAAATTAGTTCTCTGGTGTCACAAAACTAAGCCGCAGCCACTGAAAAAACTGGAAAAGGCAAATGAACAAATAACAGTGGCTCAGATAAACTGAGAGGAGCACAAGCCCCCAGAGGGGACCTGGCTGACCTCCACAGAAGTGCACTGAACAATGCAAAAAGCAAGCACAAAAAATAAAAGCAGAAAATATCTTATCTGATAGCAGAAGATGCAGGCAAGAGTCAGCAAGCTTCCAAGTGAACCAGGAACCACAGTTGAGACAAGAACAATTGATCACCGGCAACCATGATGGGAGGGAACCTCCCTTATATAAGACCAGTCTGTAACTCCTGATTGCCAATCCTCATTGAATGGTTCATTACTGTTTGTAACCACCAGAGGGAGCTTCTGCTCAGAATTCATTTCTAACACATTCACAACAATGAGCTTTCCCTCTCAATGCTGGCTCCTCTGGCCTCTGAGATGCGTTTCCTGGCTCTGCGATCCCATACTCAGCCTGAGCTTTCCCTCTCAATGCTGGCTCCTCTAGCCTCTGACATGCTCTTCCTGGCTCTGTGGCCCGATTTTCAGCCTGAGCTTTCCTTCTCAATGCTGGCTCCACTGGCCTCTGAGATGCTCTTCCTGGCTCTGTGATCCCATCTTCAGGATGAGCTTTCCCTCTCAATGCTGGCTCCTCTAGCCTCTGAGATGCTCGCCTTGGCTCTGGGGTCCCCATATTCCTGCACCCACTTTCCTGTACTGGTTCCCACTCCAGCTCCCCTTCACTGGGAGATGAAAAATGTTCCTCTGTCCTGATTCGAGCCATAGGCCAAGAATTCTCTACGGGATACCATCGTATCAAGTGGCAGCTGACTGCATTATGCTTTTCCCAAGCGTTCTGTGCCTTTTCGTACTGTGTGGCCCTCTGACCTGTTCTGTCTTCTCCTGAATCACTCACCAGCACTTTCTTACTGTTACAACTATAATACATAACTGTACAGGGCTCCCACTGACTGACTGAGAATCAGGAAGTGTCCCACTGACAAACTCACTCACTCTTACCCCTCCCAACTTGGACATCCCCTTATTTTCTTAACTATTCCTATACTGGCACCCTAGTTTCCTGACTCTATTGTGCTCCACTATACTAAACCTAATCCTATCCTAATTTATAGCTGCCCTCTTATCTTATCCTTTACATCTTTCCCTAATCGCTGCACATAAATGACATTTAATTACTATACAATAACATTAAGCGACTACAGTAATGTTCATAAAATTCTATGCAGCTGCACATAGTACATACCTCCCAACTGTCCCGGATTGAGTGGGACAGTCCCGTTTCTGACCCCCCCGTCCCGCAGTGAGATGAGCCGCCACGCCCCCATGCACCCCTTCCTGCCCTCCCTGTCTCTACAGCTCAGCCTCTCACAGCTACCAATGATGCTGCTATTGCTGTACTCTTCTGTGCCCACAGGACCTGTGATGAGGTCACAGGAGGGGAGGAGTCAGGGGTCACATGATCAGTGTCCTCGTTGTGTGCAGGACTCTGCTGTGATGGTTGTCATGGTGCTGGATGAGGGTAAGTTTGTGTGTGGGGGTCGGGACTCGGCTTTACAGTGTGGATGTAGCAGTGCTGTAGTGTGTACAAGTTGGATGTAGCAGAGTCGTGTGTGTACGAGGTGTACGCAGCGGAGTCATGTGTGTACGAGGTGTAAGGCGCGGAGCCGTGTGTGTACGAGGTGTACGGAGCGGAGCCGTCTGTGTACAAGGTGGATGTAGCAGTGATGTAGTGTGTATGGAGCAGAGCCGTGTGTGTACGAGGTGGATGTAGCAGTGCTGTAGTGTGTATGAGGTGTACGGAGCAGAGCCATGTGTGTACGAGTTGGATGTAGTGGAGCCGTGCATGTACGAGTTGGATGGAGCGGAGCCGCGCGTGTACGAGGTGCACGGAGCTAAGCCGCGCATGTACGAGGTTTACGGAGCAGAGCCGCGTGTACGTGGTGTACGGAGCGGAGCCGCGCGTGTACAAGGTGCACAGAGCGGAGCCGCGCGAGTACGAGGTGCACGGAGCGGAGCCGCACGTGTACGAGGTGGACGTAGCAGTGCTGTAGTGTGTATGAGGTGTACGGAGCGGAGCCTTGTGTGAACGAGTTGGATGTAGCAGAGCCGTGTCTGTACGAGTTGGATGGAGCGGAGCCGTGTGTCTGTACGAGGTGCACGGAGCGGAGCCGCACGTGTATGAGGTGCACGGAGCGGAACCGCACATGTACGAGGTGAACGGAGCGGAGCTGCGCGTGTACGAGGTGCACGGTGCGGAGCGGCGTGTGTACGAGGTGCACGGAGCGGAGCCACGCGTGTACGAGGTGCACGGTGCGGAGCCGTGTGTGTACGAGGTGCACGGAGTGGAGCCGCGTGTGTACGAGGTGCACGGAGCAAAGCTGCATGTGTATGAGGTGCACAGAGTGGAGCTGCCCATGTACGAGGTGGATGTAGCAGTGCTGTAGTGTGTACGAGGTGTGCGGAGCGGAGCCTTGTGTGTACGAGTTGGATGTAGCAGAACTGTGTCTGTACGAGTTGGATGGAGCGGAGCCGTGTGTCTGTACGAGGTGCATGGAGCCGAGCCGCATGTGTACGAGGTGCATGGAGCCGAGCCGCGCGTGTACAAGGTTTACGGAGCTGAGCCGCGCGTGTACGAGGTTTACTGAGCGGAGCTGTGTGTATGAGGTGGATGTAGCTGTGCTGGGTGTGTACGAAATGGAGCCCTGTGTGTGTGAAGTGTACGGAGCTTAGCCACTCAGCTCCGTACACACAGAGCTCCGTGCTTGAGCCGTGTGTGTACAGAGCGGAGCAGAGCCGTGTGTGTATGGAGTGGAGAAGCCTTGTGTGTATGTAGCAAAGCCGCGTGTGTATGAGGTGTACGGAGCAGAACCGCATGTGTACGAGGTGTATGCTGCAAAGCCGCATGTGTACAAGGTTTACGGAGTGGAGTCGTGTGTGTACAAGGTGTACAAATCGTAGCTGCACATGTACGCGGTTTACGGAGCTGAGCCGCGCGTGTACGAGGTTTACTGAGCGGAGCTGTGTGTATGAGGTGGATGTAGCAGTGCTGTGTGTGTGCGAAATGGAGCCCTGTGTGTGTGAAGTGTACGGAGCTGAGCCGCTCAGCTCCGTACACACAGGGCTCCGTGCTTGAGCCGTGTGTGTACAGAGCGGAGCAGAGCCGTGTGTGTATGGAGTGGAGTAGCCTTGTGTGTATGTAGCGGAGCCACATGTGTACGAGGTGTACGGAGCGGAGCCGTGTGTGTACGAGGTGTACGGAGCGGAGCTGTGTGTGTACAAGGTGGATGTAGCAGTGCTGTAGTGTGTACGAGTTGGATGGAGCGGAGCCGCGCGTGTACGAGGTGTACGGAGCTAAGTCGCGTATGTATGAGGTGCACGGAGCGGAGCCGCGTGTGTACGAGGTGCAGGGAGCGGAGCCGCGCGTGTACGAGGTGCACGGAGCGGAGCCCCGCGTGTACGAGGTGCACGGAGCGGAGCAGAGCCGTGCGTGTACGAGGTGCACGGAGCGGAGCCGCACGTGTACAAGGTGGACGTAGCAGTACTGTAGTGTGTACGATGTGTACGGAGCGGAGCCTTGTATGAACGAGTTGGATGTAGCAGAGCCATGTCTGTACGAGTTGGATGGAGCGGAGCAGTGTGTCTGTATGAGGTGCACGGAGCCAAGCTGCGCGTGTACGAGGTGCACGGAGCGGAGCCGTGCGTGTACGAGGTGTACGGAGTGGAGCCGTGTGTGTACGAGGTGCACGGTGCGGAGCCGCGTGTGTACGAGGTGCACGGAGCGGAGCCGCATGTGTGCGAGGTGCACGGAGCAGAGCTGCACGTGTACGAGGTGCACGGAGTGGAGCCGCCCGTGTACGAGGTGGATGTAGTAGTGCTGTAGTGTGTATGAGGTATATGGAGCGGAGCCTTGTGTGTACGAGTTGGATGTAGCAGAACTGTGTCTGTACGAGTTGGATGGAGCGGAGCCGTGTGTCTGTACGAGGTGCACGGAGCCAAGCCATGCATGTGCGAGGTGCACGGAGTCGAGTCGCGCGTGTACGAGGTTTACGGAGCTGAGCCGCGCGTGTACGAGGTTTACTGAGCGGAGCTGTGTGTACAAGGTGGATGTAGCAGTGCTGTGTGTGTACGAAACGGAGCCCTGTGTGTGTGAAGTGTACGGAGCTGAGCCACTCAGCTCCATACACACAGGGTTCCGTGCTTGAGCCGTGTGTGTACAGAGCGGAGCAGAGCCATGTGTGTATGGAGTGGAGAAGCCTTGTGTATGTAGCGGAGCCGCGTGTGTATGAGGTGTATGGAGCAGAACCGCATGTGAACGAGGTGTATGCTGCAAAGCCGCATGTGTACAAGGTTTAGGAGTGGAGTCGTGTGTGTACAAGGTGTACAAAGCGTGGCTGCGTGTGTACAAGGTGTATGGAGTGGAGACTTGTGTATACTGAATGGAGCCTTGTGTGTGCGAGCTGGACGGAGCTGAGCCGTGTGTGTACGAGGCATACAAAGCGGAACCGTGTGTGTATGAGGTGTGCAGAGCCATGCGTGTATGGTGGGGAGCATTCATACCTCCCAACCGTCCTGAATTCAGCGGGACACTCCCGATTTTGAGAGTCTGCCTCGCTGTCCCGGCCGGGAGCTTTTCCTGTGGACACAGGAGTACATGCCGGAGCCCCGAAGAGCACTTTAAGGCTAAGTGCACACGTTCAGGAATATTTGCGTTTTTTTCGTGTTTTTTTTTCCGCGGTAAAATCGCGAAAAAAATGCAAGCATTAAGCATCCTATACATGTTAATTGATTCCGCATGTTTTGGCCACATGTTGCGTTTTTTTCCGCGAAAAAAAACACTTTCGCGGAAAAAATAGCAACATGTTCATTAATTTTGCGGAATGTAAGCGGTTCATGTGCGGTGGTACCCAGGGTCTGGAGGAGAGGAGACTCTGGGTACCATATCCCTGGTAAAACAATAATTAAAATAATAAATAATGATATTCTCACCTTCCGGCGGCCCCCGCAGCCTTCCCGCCTTCAGCGACGCTCCCGGCAACTCCCGGTCCCAAGAGTCCTTTGCGAGAATCACCCAGATGGCGTAGCGGTCTCGCGAGATGCTACGTCATCGGTGTGATTTGTCGCAATGCATCCTTGGGACCGGGAGTTGCCGGGAGCGTCGCTGAAGGCGGGAAAGCTGCGGGGGCCGCCGGAAGGTGAGAATATCATTATTTATTATTTTTTTTATTATTTTTACATTAGATCTTTTTACTATTGATGCGACATAGGCGGCATCAATAGTAAAAAGTTGGTCACACTTGTCAAACACTATGTGTGACTCGTGTGACCAACCTGTCAATCAGTTTTCCAAGCGATGCTACAGATCGCTAGGAAAACGCTAGCATTCTGCAAGCTAATTACGCTTGCAAAACGCTATTATTCTGGCGGGAATACGCATACAAAAAAAGTGCGTATTTCCCGCGGGAGAAGTGCGGGATTGCTGCAGAAATTTCCGCGGCAATTCCGCAACGTGTGAACTTAGCCTAAAACTCGCACATGATGTTCCACCAGAAGTGACGTGCTGGAAGATGACCGGAAATGAGGTAATTTCGGGAGGAGATTGTGACGGAACCATGGAGGCACTTCAGGGAATGCTTCAGATCCATCACCGTGTCCTCGCCTTGGAATCTGGTATGTCGGCCATGTGAGCGGATCATGATATGTCCTGCACCGGAAGGCTCTGGTGGGCACTACAATGGGAGCCGGGCTGCTATAGTATCTTTATAGAATCTTTATTTCTTTCTCTCTCTGTTTCTTTCTCTCTCTCTGTTCTTTCTTTCTCTCTGTTCTTCTTTCCCATCTTTCTTTCTTTCCCATCTTTCTTTCTCTCTGTTCTTTCTTTCCCCTCTTTCTTTCTATCTCTGTTCTTTCTTTCCTTTCTTTCTTTCTTTCTCTCTCTCTCTGTTTCTTTCTTTTTCTCTATCTCTCTGTTCTTTCTTTCCCCTCTTTCTTTTTCTCTCTCTCTGTTCTTTCCCTCTTCTTTCTTTCTCTCTGTTCTTTTTTCTTTTTTCTCTCTCTTTCTTTCTTTCTTTCTTTCTCCCTCTCTGTTCTTTCTTTCTTTTCCCTCTTTCTTTCTTCTTTCTTTCCCTCTTTCTCTCTCTCTGTTCTTTCTTTCCCATCTTTCTTTCTCTCTGTTCTTTTTCTTTCTTTCTCTCTGTTCTTTCTTTTCCCTCTTTCTTTCTAACTCTCTGTTCTTTCTTTCCCCTTTCTTTTCTCTTTCTTTCTTTCTTTCTTTCTCTCTCTTCTTTCTTTCCCCTTTTTTTTTCTCTTTCTCTCTGTTCTTTCTTTCCCATCTTTCTTTCTCTCTATGTTCTTTTTCTTTCTTTCTCTCTGCTCTTTCTATCTCTCTGTTCTTTCTTTCTCTTTCTTTCTTTCTCTCTTTGTTCTTTCTTTCTCTCTGTTCTTTCTTTCTCTTTCTTTCCCCTCTTTCTTTCTGTTCTTTCTTTTTCTTTCTCTCTGTTCTTTCTTTCCCATCTGTCTCTCTATCTCTGTTCTTTCTCTCTTTGTTCTTTCTTTCTCTCTTTTTTCTCTTCTTTCCCTTCTTTCTCTCTCTCCCGCTGTTGTTTCTTTCTTTACCCTCTTCTTTTTTTCTCTCTGTTCTTTTTTTCTGTCCCCTCTTTCTTTCTCTCTCTCTGTTCTTTTTTTCTTTCTCTCTCTCTGTGTTATGTTTCGGTAGCTGAGGAGTGCAGGTAAAAAAGGCAATACACCAGAGCAGTTGGAATCTATGAGATTGCAGTACCCTGACTAACCACCACAACTAGAGGCAGCCGTGGAGCGTTCCTACGTTGGTCCTAGACGCCTCGTCACAGCCTGAGAAACTAACTACACCTAAAGATAGAAATAGGAAAGCTATCTGCCCCGGAGCAGAACCCCAAAGATAATAGAAAGCCCCCAAACATGTAATGGCAGTTAGACAAGAGGAAATACTGACACAGAAAGAAAATAGCATGAGCAAACGCTGGGGCCCAAACTATCTAAATAGAAAAGGATAGGAAGGGTACTTACTGCAATCCCAAAAAACCCTGAAAAGCACCAACTCTACTAATTTCAAAATCACCTGAGATCACACGACCTCTACCACCTAAATTAGTTCTCTGGTGTAACAAAATCAAAACAGCAACCACTGAAAAAACTGGAAAAAGCAAAAGAACAAAACTCAGTGGCTGAACTAAACTGAGAGGGCAGAAGCCCCCGGAGGGGACCCTGAAGGCCCCCAAAGAAGTGCAGGACAAAATGCAAAAATATAGCAAAAACACAAAAGAAGACAAAGTCTTATCTGTTAGCAGGAGATGCAGACACGACACAGCAGGCTACAAGGGAAACTGGAATGAAGGATTCAGACCAGAACAATTGATCACCGGCAACCCTGATGGGAAAATGACTCCCTTATATAAGACCAGTCAGTAACACCTGATTCCCAGTCCTCACAATCTTCACTAGCACCGCTTGTAACCACCAGAGGGAGCCTCTGCTCAGAACTCATCTCAAACCCATTCACAACAGTACCCCCCCCTTGAGGAGGGGTCACCGAACCCTCATTTGAGCAACCAGGTCGGTCAGGATGAGTTCTATGATACGCACGGATAAGTCTCCTAGCATGGATGTCCGAAGCAAACACCCAAGAATTGTCTTCCTGACCATAACCTCTCCATTTAACCAAATACTGGAGTTTCCGTCTAGAAAAACGAGAATCCAATATTTTCTCAACCACATACTCCAGATTGCCCTCAACCAAAACAGGGTCAGGAGGCACAGCAGCAGGAACCACTGGCTCAACAAACCTCTTCAACAAGGACTTGTGGAACACGTTATGGATCTTAAATGTCCCTGGAAGAAGCAAACGAAAAGAAACAGGATTAATAATCTCCATGATCTTATAAGGTCCAATGAACCTAGGCTTAAATTTAGGAGATGCTACTCTCATAGGAATATTCTTTGAGGACAACCAGACCAAGTCCCCCACTTTAAACCGAGGACCATCAGTCCTATGCCGGTTAGCAAACCGCTGGGCCTTCTCCTGAGAGAGGGACAACCTCTCCACTACTCAAAACAACTGAGCGTGCAAAACGTCTTCCCCGCTTAGGGCAGACTGAAATAGCATGAGAGGCATCACCACAGTAGAAACATAACCCATTGCGCTTTCGAAACTCATGACGCTGTGCCCCAGACACCACTCTATCACACTGCATGGGTTCAGAAGCTGGTTCACAAGGCAACACCATTCCACGCATACTTCTCCGCTCACGCAAACGTCTGTCAATTTGAATCGCTAATGACATAGAATCATTGAGACCAGAGGGGACAGGGAATCCCACCATAACATCCTTTACATTATCCGACAGACCCTTCCGGAAAAGGGCCGCCAAAGCGTCGTCATTCCATTTGGTCAGGACTGCCCACCTACGGAATCTCTGACAGTATAACTCAGCGTCATCAAGCCCCTGATTTAATGCCAACAAGGCTTTTTCAGCTTGATCAGTGACATTAGGCTCATCGTACAATAACCCCAAAGCCTGAAAAAACGCATCAACATCACTCAAAATAGGATCCCCAGGTATCAGGGAAAAAGCCCAATCCTGAGGATCGCCGTGCAGGAGAGAGATGATAATTTGAACCTGCTGCGCTGCGTTTCCTGAGGACTTAGATTTTAAGGCAAAAAACAATTTACAATTATTTTTGAAATTCTGAAACTTAGCTCGATCCCCTAAAAACAAATCTGGCATGGGGATCCTAGGTTCCACAACAGGCAACCTAGCAAGATATGCAGCAATACTCTGAACCTCAGTGGCAAGCTGATCCACACGGCCAGACAACTGTGCAAACTCCATTGGAAGAAAAGATCCTCCCCAGCACCCAGAGATACAGAGGAAAAAAAAAAAAAATGCAACAAACAGAAAAATATCTCTGACAACTCTGACAACCTTTTTTCTTTCACAATATTTTTTCCCTTCTGTGAGTACCATACAATTTTCAATTTTTAGGCCGGTGATACTGTTATGTTTCGGTAGCTGAGGAGTGCAGGTAAAAAAGGCAATACACCAGAGCAGTTGGAATCTATGAGATTGCAGTACCCTGACTAACCACCACAACTAGAGGCAGCCGTGGAGCGTTCCTACGTTGGTCCTAGACGCCTCGTCACAGCCTGAGAAACTAACTACACCTAAAGATAGAAATAGGAAAGCTATCTGCCCCGGAGCAGAACCCCAAAGATAACAGAAAGCCCCCAAACATGTAATGGCGATTAGACAAGAGGAAATACTGACACAGAAAGAAAATAGTATGAGCAAACGCTGGGGCCCAAACTATCTAAATAGAAAAGGATAGGAAGGGTACTTACTGCAATCCCAGAAAACCCTGAAAAGCACCAACTCTACTAATTTCAAAATCACCTGAGATCACACGACCTCTACCACCTAAATTAGTTCTCTGGTGTAACAAAATCAAAACAGCAGCCACTGAAAAAACTGGAAAAAGCAAAAGAACAAAACTCAGTGGCTGAACTAAACTGAGAGGGCAGAAGCCCCCGGAGGGGACCCTGAAGGCCCCCAAAGAAGTGCAGGACAAAATGCAAAAATATAGCAAAAACACAAAAGAAGACAAAGTCTTATCTGTTAGCAGGAGATGCAGACACGACACAGCAGGCTACAAGGGAAACTGGAATGAAGGATTCAGACCAGAACAATTGATCACCGGCAACCCTGATGGGAAAATGACTCCCTTATATAAGACCAGTCAGTAACACCTGATTCCCAGTCCTCACAATCTTCACTAGCACCGCTTGTAACCACCAGAGGGAGCCTCTGCTCAGAACTCATCTCAAACCCATTCACAACACTCTGTTCTTTCTTTCCCTCTTTCTTTCTCTCTCTGTTCTTTCTTTCTCTCTGTTCTTTCTTTCCCCTCTTTTTTTCTCTCTCTATTCTTTCTTTCTTTTTCTCTCTGTTCTTTCTTTCCACCTGTCTTTCTTTCTTTCTCTGTTCTTTCTTTCCCCTCTTTTGTTCTCTCTCCCTCTCTGTTTTCTTTCTCTCTCTGTTCTTTCTTTCCCCTCTTTCTTTCTTTCTTTCTTTCTTTCTCTCTCTGTTCTTTCTTTCCCCTTTCTTTCTCTGTTCTTTCTATCCCCTCTTTCTTTCTCTCTCTATTCTTTCTTTCTTTTTCTATCTGTTCTTTCTTTCCCACTCCGTCTTTCTTTCTTTCTCTGTTCTTTCTTTCCCCTCTTTCTCTCTCCCTCTCTGTTCTTTCTTTCTCTCTCTGTTCTTTCTTTCCTCTCTTTCTTGCTTTCTTTCTCTGTTCTTTCTTTCCACCTCTGTCTTTCTTTCCTTCTCTGTTCTTTCTTTCCCCTCTTTCTTTCTCTCTCCCTCTCTATTTTCTTTCTCTCTCTGTTCTTTCTTTCCCCTCTTTCTTTCTTTTTCACTCTCTCTGTTCTTTCCCCTTTCTTTCTTTCTTTCTTTCTTTCTTGCTGTTCTTTCTTTCTCTCTCTCTCTCTGTTCTTTCTTTCCCCTCTTTCTTTCTTTCTTTCTTTCTTACTTTCTTTCTTTCTTTCTCTCTCTGTTCTTTCTGTCCCCTCTTTCTTTCTCTCTCTATTCTTTCTTTCTTTCTTTCTTTTTCTATCTGTTCTTTTTTTCCCACTCTGTCTTTCTTTCTTTCTCTGTTCTTTCTTTCCCCTCTTTCTCTTTCCCTCTCTGTTCTTTCTTTCTTCTCTTTCTTGCTTTCTTTCTCTGTTCTTTCTTTCCCCTCTGTCTTTCTTTCTCTCTGTTCTTTCTTTCTCCTCTTTCTTTCTCTCTCCCTCTCTGTTCTTTCCCCTCTTTCTTTTTTTCTCTCTGTTCTTTTTTTCTGTCCCCTCTTTCTTTCTCTGTTCTTTCTTTCTCTGTTCTTTCTTTCTTTCTTTCTTTCTTTTCTTTCTTTCTTTTTTTCTTTCTTTCTTTCTTTCTTTCTTTCTTTCTTTCTTTCTTTCCCGTCTTTCTTTCTTTCTGTCTGTTCTTTCTTTGCCGTCTTTCCTTCTCTGCTCTTTCTTTCCCCTCTTTCTTTCTCCCTCCCTCTCTGTTCTTTCTTTCCCGT
Source organism: Oophaga sylvatica (assembly GCA_033576555.1). Taxonomy (NCBI): domain Eukaryota; kingdom Metazoa; phylum Chordata; class Amphibia; order Anura; family Dendrobatidae; genus Oophaga; species Oophaga sylvatica. The sequence continues at coordinate 1,033,754 of JARQOD010000002.1, read as the reverse complement.
CTTTCTTTCTCCGTCTCTGTTTTTTCTTTCCCCTCTTTGTTTTTTTTCTTTCTGTTCTTTCTTTCCCCTTTCTTTGTTTATTTCTTTCTCTCTGTTCTTTCTTGCTTTCCCCTTTTTCTTTCTCTCTCTACTTTCTCTCTGTTTTCTTTTTTCTCTCTCTGTTCTTTCTTTTACTCAGTACCAGTGTGCCCTCAGTACCAGTCAGTGTGATCACCAGTGCTAAATGGGTGTGGTTGGGGCGTGGACATGGGTGTGACTAGTTGTGAAATGGGTGTGGTCGGGGCGTGGCCTAAAATTTGATGTGATACATCAGAGCTCCCTCCACCACGTCATCCCTATACTTTTCCTGAGTGAACATTTCCATCCTCGGATTTTAGACTCTTTAGCTCCTATTTCGATATTTCCTGATTTCAAAGGAAAACACAGCAGCCTCTGTGAAGGCCAAGATGTATGAAAATACTGGAAGTATTAAGTCTAAGCTGTGTTGTTACTTAGTAAGATGTACTTACAAAAAAATCAAGGTTCTTAGCACATAAATTGTCCAATTCATGTGTGCCCATCAGCCACAGCAAGGTGACCTCCCTCTGACGGGTCCTATCCTACTGGACATGACACTCTGGGGCTATAAGCCTACAAATACATGGACAAATATGTCTCGCAGGCTATAAGCCCACAATTCAATGGGCTAGTAGAACTAATTAAAATCACGTATGAGTTAATGGGAGGAGTGCAGAGTCAGACCGGAGGCAGTCACAACCTGCAATAGTAAACTATCATAAAAAACCTCACCGGCACCTCCTAAGTGTGAACAGGTACCAGCTGCAATGACTCCATAAAATACAAAAAGAAAACACAGCCGCCTCTGTGAGTGCCAAGATATATGAAAATTAAAATGTTTTTTACTATAGTTTACTAATGGAGGTTGTGACGACCTCCTGTGTGACTCTGTGGGGGACAGCCCAGTGAAATCAGGAGATTACGCGTAGTCTTCATTGGAGACCCTCATACCCCCTATGGGCAAATCATTCTCCATATATCAGTGATATCAAGTACTTCAGTCACACCACATATAATAATAACAATAATAATAATAATATATAATAATCCAGCCCAAAGTCATGTCATCTCCATAGACAATGGTCGTAGTGAAAAGCTTAGTGACTGTAAGTATAGAAGAGATATAGGGGTATAGGATGTATAGTGTTTGATATATGCAAGTGACTATATACAGTATGTGTGTCTATTAGGGTTGAGCATTCCGATACCGCAAGTATCGGGTATCGGCCGATATTCGCTGTATCGGAATTCCGATTCCGAGTACCGATATTTTCGTCATATCGGATACCGGAATCGGGATTGTCACTGTCACTGTCAGTGTCCGTCGGTCGGGTCTGTCAGGAGTCAGCGGCACTTACCTGGCAGAAGATCTCCGGCGGTCACGTTCTGGACTGCTTGATGGCCGCCATCATCTTCTCCCTGGCGGTCACATGCAGTTTCTCGCGATAACTGCAGTGACTGCTGGGTAATCGCGGCCGTAAAGCAGTCAGTCCGATGACGTCACCGCCGGGGAAGCAGGTAACCAGCTGTGCTGCGCCGGGATGTCAGGCTCTGCCTGTCATTCCGATGTAGCAGAGCTGGATCGTCGTGGGACTGTCGTTACTATGGACTGCGTCGGACAGGTGGTATACTGTTGGTTTGTTTTTTTTCTTTTTTTACAGGAGATCGATGGCGTCGCAGGAATGAGAGAGTAATAAAAGAAATGAAAACTGTGTTGTCTCTTTTATTTCATTAAAAGACTTTTTTCTTGCTTTGTCTTTTTTAAACCTTTAAAAACTTTGGGATTAATAATGGATCGGTGTCTTATTGACGCCTCTCCATTATTAACCGGGCTTATTGTCACCGTGCAATCAACGGTGACATTAACCCCTTATTACCCCGCTTGCCACCGCTACAGGGCAAGTGGGAAGAGCCGGGTAAAGTGCCACAATTGGCACATCTTTTGATGCGCCAAATGTGGGGCTGCTGTAGCCTGGTATTATCAGGCTGTTGAGGGCCAAAATCCATGGGCCTTGACAGTCTTTTAATACCAGGCCGCAGCAGTCTGCATTTTACTTGGCTGGTTAACAAAAATAGGGGGGATCCCCACGCCATTTTTTTTTCAAGGGGATCCCCTATTCTTGTTAACCAGCCAAGCTAAGCAGACTGCTGTGGCCTGGTATTATCAGGCTAGCAAGGTCCATGGATATTGGATCCTTACCAGCCTGAAAAACCAGGCCTCAGCGGTCTGCTTCATCTGGCTGGTTAACAAAAATAGGGGGACCCCACGCCATTTTTTATTCGAAGGGAACCCCTATTTTTGTTAACCAGCCAAGATATGCAGACTGCTGTGGCCTGGTATTATCAGGCTGGCAAGGTCCATGGATCTTGGCTCCTTAACAGCCTGAAAAACCAGGCCTCAGCAGTCTGCTTCATCAGGCTGGTTAACAAAAATAGGGGGGACCCCACGCCAATTTTTTTCGACGGGATCCCCTATTTTTGTTAACCAGCAAAGATAAGCAGACTGCTGTAGCCTGGTATTATCAGGCTGGCAAGCAGGGTTGGACTGAGCCACCGGGACACCGGAGAAACCTCCGGTGGGCCCCAGCTCCTGCGTGGTGGGCCCTGATTTGAAAGGATAGGTCGCGGGGCAGAGGGGGCGGTGGCCCCGGGCCCCACGCTCTGAGGGGGCCCACCCGGAGCTACGCTACAGTAACTGTATCGGCGTGCACAGCACGCCGATACAGTTACATTCTGCGGCGGAGCAGGGAGAATCGCTCTCCCTGCTCTGCCGCCCGGAAGCTATGGGGCCTGAACAGGCGGTGGGGGGGCCCGGTGCCAGCAGTGGGCCCCCCACCCGTCATCGGAGGGTCAGCTGTATCGGCATCCAGCCGATACAGCTGACCGCATAGAGAGAGAAGGAGCGAGCGCTCCTTCTCTCCCATAATCCCCCTCTCAGCGTCTGACAGCGGGCGCGATGACATCACCTGCCGGCGCCGGCAGTCGGACACTGAGAGGGAGAACAGTGAGCAGCACAGGAGCCGGGAGGTGAGTATTGTTTTTTTTTTTTTTTAATGGGGGTGCATTATACTACAGAGGCTGTATATGGGGATGCATTATACTACAGAGGCTGTATATGGGGATGCATTATACTACAGAGGCTGTATATGGGGGCTGCATTATACTACAGAGGCTCCATATTGGGGTGCATTATACTACAGAGACTCCCTATGGGGATGCATTATACTACAGAGGCTGCCTATGGGGGTGCATTATACTATATTGAGGACTATCTGGTGTATATGCTGTATGGATGCTATCTAGGGCCATCATACAGTGTTGGACCATTAAATAGTTTGGGGACATTAAGGGTCAGTATATATCCAGTGAGGCATTATTCTGTGTATAGGGAGATGTACAGGGAGACTTGGACATTATTAAATGTAAAGTGGACACTTATTGTTATAGGGGAACTCGGGTTACTGTGACTGTCAAAGGGGCACACAGGGCATATTACAGTCTAGGGGACAAAATGTGGGCACTGTTTTCTAGGGCACTTGCACCCGGCATTACTATATTCTAGAGGGGTGCTTTATAAATTTAGAGGTCACACAGAACCACACTCAGTGCAGTAATAGGGACACATACGGCAGCACAGCTCAGTATTGGGGTATCAGGTGCAGTAATAGGGACACATATGCAGCAGAGGCTCAAGTATTGGGGTATCAGTGTAGTTAATATGGACACATACGGCAGCAGCGGCTCAGTATTGGGTATCAGGTGTAGTAATAGGGACACATACGACAGCACAGCTCAATTGGGTATCAGGTGCAGAAATAGGGACACATGGCAGCAGCGGCTCAGTATTGGAGTATCAGGTGTAGTAATAAGGACACATACGGCAGCAGAGCTCAGTATTGAGGTATCAGGTGTAGTAATAAGGACACATACGGCAGCAGAGGCTCAGTATTGAGGTATCAGGTGTAGTAATAAGGACACATACGGCAGCAGAGGCTCAGTATTGGGGTATCAGGTGCAGAAATAGGGACACATATGGCAGCAGCGCTCAGTATTGGGGTATCAGGTGCAGAAATAGGGACACATACGGCAGCAGCGGCTCAGTATTGGGGTATCAGGTGCAGAAATAGGGACACATACGACAGCAGCGGCTCAGTATTGGGGTATCAGCAGGATGAGGAATTTGTGCAGGTTGAGAATAGTCCAATTGGTGACTGTGACAGTGCTGACAATATGAGAAGTGAAATGTGTCTTTGTTGTAATCTCTGCAGTCGAGTCCTGGCTGGAGAAGTCGTCATGTCGGTCTGGGCCAGATGGAAAAGACATGAAAAGTGAACAATTCCATTAGAAAGAACATCAGCGGTAAGTCATTATCTGTACCTGTGCTGTAATCTATTATATGTTCTGTAGGACTGGTATCATTTACCACAGACCATATGGCGGTAATATCAATATTGGTCTTTTTATATTATTATATTATTTTGGCAACAGCGCGGTCATTTGTTGAGGTTCTCTGATTAGGGGCCCACTCAGAAGTTTCGCCCCCACTAAACCAAAACCCTAGCTACGCCTCTGGCTCTCTCTCTAGTCTTTCTTTCTCTCTCTAGTCTTTCTTTCTCTCTCTAGTCTTTCTCGCTCTCTGTTCTTTCCTTCTCGCTCTCTGTTCTTTTTTCTCTCTGTTCTTTCTTTCTCTCTCTCTTTTCTTTCTTTCCTCTCTTTCTTTCTCTGTTTGTTCTTTCTCTCTCGCTGCTCTTTCTTTCTTTTCCTCAGTACCAGCCACTGTGCCCTCATTACCAGTCAGTGTGATCAGCAGTGCTAAATGATTACGCTTGGGGCGAGGATATGGGTGTGATTAGCTGTGAAATGGGTGTGGTCGGGGCGTGGCCTAAAATTTGCAGCGGTGCGCATAGCGCGCCGCAGCCTTTAACCCTCTTTCCTGTCTTCAAAATTTGGGAGGTATGCTGTATGACCTCCCTACAACTTCTGGCCATGCTCCTGATGAGCGCGACGGATGGTCTCCTGAGGGATCTCCTCCACACCTGGACTAAAGCATCCACCAACTCCTGGACAGTCTGTGTTGTGCAACGTGGCATGACCTAAAATTTGCTGCAGCAGGCACAGCGTGCCACAGCCTTTGTCCCTCTTTCCCTTCTTCAAGGTTGGGAAGTATGATGGTGGGCCCCAAGAATAATTTTTCTCTGGTGGACCCAAGGTACTCCATCCGACGCTGCTGGCAAAGTCCATGGATATTGGCTCCTTAACAGCCTTAAATACCATGCCTCAGCAGTCTGCTTCATCAGGCTGGTTAACAAAAATAGGGGGACCCCACGCCATTTTTTTTTCGAAGGGAACCCCTATTTTTGTTAATCAGTTCCCTCTGACGTCACTGATTGTGTCCCTGGCTGACCTGAAGTGAAAGTGGAAAGCAATCAATTAAGCTTTCCACTTCCTCTCCTGTCAGCCAGGAGAGGAGATCATTCATTCGGGGGTTTACTGTGAGGCTGCAGCATTAGCTGCGGTCCCTGCAGTAAACATTAACCCTTTCTGAAGGATTACACCGTGGGACCTGACTGAACATCGGATAGGTAAGAATAATTTTGCTTTTTTATTTTATTTTTATTACAGGAAATGGTTTTTGCAGTAAAATAAAAGATGGTCAAAAACTGTGTGATTATTTCATTAAAATGATTTTTAATTAAAGTGTGTGTGTTTTATTTTTATTTCATGCAATAGGATTAATAATTGATAGTTGTCTAATTGACAGCTCTCAATTATTAACCTGGCTTAAGGTCACTTTTCAATAGCAAGGTGGCTTTAACCCCATATTAACCCATTCGCCACCGCTACAGGGCAATGGGAATAGACGGGCAAAGTGCCAGAAAGGGCGAATCTAATTATAGATTTGTCTTTCCTGGGGTGTCTGGGGGCAGATGTTAGTAGCCGGGGGGGGGCAAAAATAATGGTCCCTCTCTGGGCTATTATTATCTGCCCCCACTCGCTGGCTTTGTCTGTCTGGTTGCGAAAATAGGGCGGGAGCCCACGCATTTTTTTTCAACAATTTTACACCTCATATATATATACATGTCATTGAATTTGTGACACACACATATATATATATATATATTTATATTTATAGTTCATACACTTCTACATAGTATAAAACCGCTAATTCAATTGCCGGCTTTTGTGAAAATGCAGAACCCGACATGAAATGACACATGGTTTACATAGAGTTAACCATGTCATTTCAAGTTGTTTGATCTATTGTTTTCACTAACAATTACATGAGTGTATGTGTGCAAAATTTCACACCTGTAGGGGTTAATTAAAGGTGTAAATTCGTAGCAAAAAAGTCCGTTTTTTTTTACAACGAATTTACACCTTTAATTAACCCCTACAGGTGTGAAATTTTGCACACATACAATCATGTAATTGTTTGTGCAAATCAGATATCAAACTACATGAAAAGACATGGTTAACTCTATGTAAACCAAGTGTTATTTCATGTCGGGTGCTTCTGTCTTTTCACAAAAGCCGGCATTACCCGGCAATTGAATCAGAGGATATTTTACTATGTAGAAGTGTATAAACTATAAATATATGTATATATATGTCACAATGACATGTATATATATATATATATGTATTCTATGTGTGTATATTTAGTGTTTACAAGGAAAGAAAGAGGTTTTTTTAGTTACGATATTTTGTTCCCATAGACTTACATTGGATTTCCGGTATCGGTATCGGGTATCGCCGATATTTTAATGGTATCGGCGATACCATTCCGATTCCGATACTTTTGGATATCGGAAAGTATCGCTCAACTCTAGTGTCTATGTGTATACATGTTGATGCTTGTGTGTCTATAAATGTGTGTCTATACGTACCATATGTATGTTGATGTATGTGACTACATACAGTGGGTACGGAAAGTATTCAGACCCCTTTAAATTTTTCACTCTTTGTTTCATTGCTTCCATTTGGTAAATTCAGTAAAGTGCATTTTTTTCTCATTAATGTACACTCTGCACCCCATCTTTACTGAAAAAACAGAAATGTAGAATTTTTTGCAAATTTATTAAAAAAGAAAAACTGAAATCTTACATGGTCATAAGTATTCAGCCCTTTGCTCAGACACTCATATTTACATCACATGCTGTCCATTTCCTTGTGATCCTCCTTGAGATGGTTCTACTCCTTCATTGGAGTCCAGCTGTGTGTAATTACACTGATAGGACTTGATTTGTAAAGGCGCACACCTGTCTATATAAGACAGCTGGTAACCAAGGTACACATCGGGTTTCCGGGCGCTGCGTGGCGCCTGGAAACACGATGTTTACCTTGGTTACCAGCTCCCCTGCAGTAGCGCGCTGGTATCCAACGTACACATCGGGTTTCCAGGCGCCTGGAAACCCGATGTGTACCTTGGTTACCAGCTGATCGCTGGTCTCCTGCCTGCCACACGCAGCGATGCGTGCTGGCCAGCGGGAGACCAACGATCAAAAAAATGATCGCTGTGTGTGACGGGGGCTTTAACTTCTTATTATAGATATCCTCATCACTAGAGGAAGGTGGCAACTGCTCCAGGACAAGATCCAACAGTTTTCCCTTTTCTGGAGCTATTGCGAAACATTAGCATTGGTGGCTCTCTGAACAAATGATCTCCCAATGAGCTCTCATCGCCTGGTGCTCGTGGATGGATACGTCTGGTTTTCTGTGATTCCACTTTGTATCATTGGTGTTTCTCTTTTTAGATGCATGAAACCTTTCACAACGTGATTGCCAAACGTGAGCGTATTCCCCCCTGATTACTTTATCTTACTGGGGATCCCTGGCCTGGAGGACTCACATCTTCTGCTCTCCATCCCCTTCTCCATCATGGATGGAATTCCACATTAATGTTTGTCATAATAATCTTTATTTTTATATAGCGCTAACATATTCCGCAGCGCTTTACAGTTTGCACACATTATCGTCGCTGTCCCCGATGGGGCTCACAATCTAGATTCTCTATTAGTATGTTTTTTTGGAGTGTGGGAGGAAGCTGGATTACCCGGAGGAAACCCACGCAAACACGGGAGAACATACAAACTCCTTGCAGATGTTGTCCTTGGTGGGATTCGAACCCAGGATTCCAGCGCTGCAAGGCTGCAGTGCTATCCACTGAGCCACCGTGCTGCCCATGGTCATTGGTCATTGGTCATTGCCACCAATGAAAATCTCGACCAGCCCATGTACATCTTCCTGACGATGCTGACGGCCACAGATATTCTTCTCAGCTCTTCTGCCGTTCCGAAGACCCTTAGTATATTTTGGTTCAATTCTCGTGAAATTCTCTTTGATTGTTGCCTAATTCAGCTCTTCTTCATCCATTACCTCTTTGTTATAGAGTCGTCCATCCTCTTGACCATGGCTTATGATCGATACATTGCTATTTGCTCCCCACTGACCTACACAATCACTATAACGGCCTCATTTATCAGAAGGACATTACTTGTAGCCCTTATCAGGGCCTTCTTTGTTATCACTCCTCTTGTGGTTCTTCTCAATAGTCTTCCATACAATGAAAGCAACACAATCACCCACACTTACTGCGAGCACATAGCAATGGCACGCAAGGCGACTGCGGACATAACGGTCAATAGTGTCTATGGTTTGGTGACTGCATTTTCCTCCACAGCAGTAGACATGATTCTCATCACTGTGTCCTATGGGGTCATTATTCGGACAGTCATGAGTCTTCCAACTTCTGAAACTCGACCAAAGGCTTTCAATACCAGCTTGTCTCATGTGTACGTCATCCTCCTCTTCTACATACCGGCCTTCTTCTCTTTCATTGCCCACCTGGCTGGCCAAGGTAAAATCCCCCCATCTGTTCACATCCTACTGGCCAATCTCTATGTCATCATCCCTCCAATGATGAACCCCAAAATCTACGGAATCAGAACCAAAGAAATAAGAAACAGGTTGACTGCTTTGTTGTGTAAGAATATGAGGAGAAACTCCTTCTTTGTTTTCACCTTGATTAGAAGACTTGAATGGCCAAATGCGAAAGACGTAGAGAAAATCCTGTTAACCATCATACCAATGTTATAAGTTGTATGAGCTGTATACCCGTCCTACCATAGTGATTCTCGCCTACAAATCCACCACGTCACACAGGTGAATGATCACCTCCTACAAGGCCTCGTACACTGAGATCCAGTGGGTGGACTGTGTGAACTATGACAGGGACTGCTCCAGATAATCAAGTCAGCACTTGTCAGCAGAAGCCATTACGTACATGGAAATATAAGAAAAAAGTAACCAAAAGATAAATAGTCTGTAATTAATATATGATGTAATTGTCCATTATCTGGTAGAAGATGAGAAATAAGTGACCTGTTCTTTGTAGCCCCTCTGTGTCCCCACAGACACCTCCCTTTCTTCCTCCGCTCTCCCCCACTTGACTCCTCTGTTCTCCTCTTGGATTTCGAGTGGTCCACAAGTTCAATGGTGGCACACAGTATATGATTGACATCTTGCTGCTTAGCTTCACAATGCACGTAGTTACTTAATGCCGAACTCCCAACTTCTACAGAACAGAAAGACAAAGTCTGGACAAATGTTTGACCACGCTCATAGCCACAACCCATAGCCATGACCATTTACCATTTCTTTCTCCCCTGGCAGGAGGAGCTTTCAGAGGGTCGCTGGCATTGATGGACATTCAGCAGACACCTGAGACTGCAGGGTGTAGACTAAAATCCAGCAGATGGACACCCACCCAGCAGTGTTCACATTTTAAATGAGGAGCTGACACCACCGAAGTGGAATAACTGTCACGAGAATAGAATTAATATAATTAGGACCGGCACGTCTTCCACTACAGCTAACCCAGCAGATGTAGACCAACCATGACTGTTCATATATAACACAAATTTGTGTTAATATCAGCAGCAGCCTCAGCAGGCACAGAAGCGACACTAAAGATATCACAGAGTGCAGTTATGTGACATTAATGCATCACACTAAAAAATGTAATATCACCTAGTCTGTACAGTATGCGATTGGGGCGCAAAAGTCCTTGGAGATTCGTGACTTGTTCATCTTAATGAAAGTTAAGCGGTCTACACTTTCAGGGGACAGCTGTATGCGCTTATCCATCAGGACACCACCAGCAGCGCTGAAGACACGTTCTGAGAGAACGCTGGCTGCCTGGCACGATAAAATCTCCAAGGCTTGTGAGGCGAGCTCAGTCCACTCCTCCATTTTGGAAGACCAAAATGTGAAAGGGTCCAAACCGCCCTGTTGGTTTTTATATTTAGTTCTAGATACTCTTGCACCATCCTCTCCATTCGTTCACCACATGTAAGACTTGGACTCTGTTGTGCTGGTGCACGATTTGGTCTAGAAAAAGTGTCAAAGGACTCATAGAAATTGCTTCTTCCACTTCCACCACTGCAGCTGCTGCTAATGTTTTGGCGTTGATGAAGGTAGGTTGGAAGTCTACAGCTGTGATGCGAACTGTGTGCCTCACTGCTGTCTTGTGGAAAAGCTCTCTTAAGATTGTATAAAATCGTGTTTCAATACTAAAGCATTTGCGGGTCCCCTTCTAGTGCGGGTATCATCCGGCAAAATTTGGTTTTATAACGTGGATCTAATAAAGTGGCAACTCAGTAGTCTGCATTATTCCTAATCATAACAATACGGGGATCATGTTGCAGTGCAGCAAGAAGGCACTCATACTGTATGTTGGGCTCTACTATGAGGTCCGAGGCCATGCTGTGTTGGGTAACAATGAGGCTCGTTTCCTTCATCCCCTCCAGCTAACCACGGACAACAGAGAGGGGAGGATTATCCTCTTCATCTGACTGTTGCTCGCCCATCACCTCTTCCTCCTCCATTTGTTTCTTGGATCTTGCACCTTCAATAACAGTTTGTCTGTTATCACCAACCCCCCTCGATAGCAGTAATCCATCCTCCCTTTGCACCTGCCTGTGTGACCAGAGTCTTGAACTTCGAGACAGTGTTATCCATTCCGCAGCCTCCTCTGCTTCCTCTTCTTCTTCTTGGACCACCATCTCCTCCCGCATGATATTCAAAGTCTGCTCCAGCATGTAGATGATCGGAATAGTGATGCTGATGATGGTGTTGTCAGCGCTAAGCAAAATAGTAGCCATTTCAAAACTGTGCAGAAGGGTGCAGAGGTCCTTAATCTGTGCCCACTCTGTAAACATGATATGTGCCACCTCCGTACTGTTCTGGCCCAGGCTATATGACGTGACATACTGTGTCAGAGCTCGCTGCTGCTGCCACAGTTGCTTCAACATGTTCAGAGTGAATTCCACCATGTCAGCACATTGCATGTCAACCTGTTAACTGGCATGGAGAAAGACCTCTGTATCGATGCAAGTCTTTGAGCAGAGGAGTGCGAATGGCGGAAATGAGCACACAGCTTACGTGCTTTCTTAAGCAGGTCACCAAGGCCAGGATAGTGGCTGAGAAAAAGCTGTACCACCAGGATGTGAGCCATGCAAGGCACGTGTGTGAGCTCGGCTCGCCGTAGGGCCACCACCAGGTTCGCACCATTAATGGACACTGCCTTCCCTGGATGCAGGTTCAGTGGAGACAGCTATCGATCAAATTCAGCCTGGGGAGCTGTCCGCAACTCTTCAGCTGTATGACTGCGATCTCCAAGGCATATAAATTTTAATACTGACTGATTGCGGTGAGCCCTGGCTGCGAAGTATGGAGATGGTGAAGGCAGAGGTTGAGGGCACAGGTTGAGGCCATAGAGGAGATAGAGGAGGCAGAAGCAGTAGAGGAAGTGTTAAATGTAGAGGTTTGGCGTGCAAGCCTTGGGGATTCCAAGACTTCTGGAGCAGAGCCTGCCCCCTCAGCTATCAGTCACCCAGTGCCCAGTCAGCGAGATGTAACGCCCATGGCCATGCTTACCCGTCCAAGTGTCTGTGGTGAAATACACCCTGGCAGACAAAGATTTTGTCAAAAATGGATGATGTTGTCTGCTACCCGCTGCCAGCTTTCTTAGAAAAGTAATGGCGACTGGGTAATTGGTACTGAGGGACTGCGACGATCATCAGCTTTCGGAAACCGTCGGTATCCACCAGGCGGAAAGGCAGCATTTCTGTGGCCAACAAATTGGAAATAGTGGAGTTCAACCTCTTAGCTTTGTCATGAGTAGGAGGAAACAATCTTTTCCTTGACCGCAACTACGGAACCGTGGGCTGGCTGCAGTGCTGTGAGAGGGTTGAGTACGGTGAACCGGACAAACTGCTGGAACGTGAGAGAGGTGCTGGCGGAGATGTTACTGTGGATTGAGAAACTTGTGGTGTGATTGTTCTCTGAGATCGGTCAAAAACAGCAGGCGTGTCTGCTTCCGTTACAGCTGAAGGCGGCTTCTCAGTCAGCGTGACTCAATCAGGTAAAGAACCCGAGGTTCTGCGGTTGAAGACCTGCATCTCAATAGTTATCATGGTAACAGAGGAGGAGGAAGAAGCAGTAGATGCGATTGAAGTGGCGGCTGATGGTTGTTGATGTCCTCTGGTCCGCATTTTAGCACAGTGGGATTTCCACAGTAAAGCATGTTGATTTCGCATGTGAAGGTTCATACATGTAGTAGTCAAATTATTGCACTTTTTACCTTGACTCAGTTTTTTTGCAAAGTTGGCAGATTATGTAAAACGTAAGAATCGTGCAGGAGCTAAGAATGTCACCATGGACCAGAGACAGACCAACAGTTGAAGGATTTATTTACAGGGGAGAGTATCTCCTTACAGGGAGAAGTAGTGAGGAATAAACGTAATTCCAACAGTACCCCTAAGCTAAGCAATAGTAACCAACAGTTCACTAAACAACAGAAGAAGAAAAAGGGTATTCTGGGAACTTATCAGTTCAATGAAACCTTGAAGGGACCGTCTTCTCTAACATAGGCACCGTCAACAGCAGCACTTGCCATCTCCAAAGTCTCTCTCCTATTCTTGGTAAACAGCGGGAAAACTCTGGGGTTGAAGTGGGAGACAGGAGTAAAGCGGAGGAGCTGCGTATCTCCTGCATTGAGTCTCTATATATCAGGCTAACAGTCTCTAAGCAAGAGCGATGATGAGAAGGCTGTCAAGTCTCTCTGGAACGCTCAGGGGCTCCGGCCTGTCACCAGGGGTAAGTCAGGGCCAAGACTACGGGTTTCTATCTCTTTACTTTCCTGAGGGAAGCCTCTTCCAGACACCGAGGCTTCTGCTTTCACATGCTCACAGGTGGCACTCGCTATGTCATGTACTACTAAGTCAGAGCACTGGCTGAGGGTCCCTTCTTTGCTGCAGCTCGAGAAAGCGGTCTCTCCATGACGGATGCTGTTTTCTGCTCTGTGCGTGCTGTTTTTGCGCCTTCCGCCCTTCTGCATTCTGGTTGCCAGCCCTGTCCCATCTCCCTCTTCTCCTGCCAGTCACATGGTACGGTCGGTCCAGGTCAATTAGTCTACCCCCCTGCAACCCTGCTGCCCCACCAAATGGTTTCGGACATGAAGCAAGGGCGGTAACCTCCTTCTGTCTGTTCTTGCTCTTCACCCCCTTACAATTACGTGAGTTGGCTCATCCTTTGCAGTGTCAAAAAAGCCTAGGCAACCCTTGCCACCCCTGCGAGCTGCAGACCAGCGGACACTGCTGATCAGAGGCACAGTTGTGGCTGAGGATGCATCGCCCGTCATGCCTGCATCACTGCGTGTCTGCGACGGATGGCACAACGTAACTTCCTCGTCTTCTTCCTCAGATGACCTACTCAGTTGTGTGCCTCTATGTTCATGCCAACTGGGATCTAACACCTCACCATCATCATCCTCTGTGTTATCACATTCCTCGCAATGAAGTCACTCTCCTCCTCTTCTTGCCCTGACAGTACAGTACAGTCCACGTAAGCCTCAGATATCTGAGCCTCATCAGTATCACCTCCCCCCAGGGGATGACATCTGAAAACGAGAATCAGGATGTTGTTCAGACCGTACTTCTTCCTGCCCCGGATCCAAGCTAAAAACATTTTGGCCATCGGTGCAGATTTCCTCCTCTTGACTCTGCGAAGCTTTTGAGTACACTTCTGATGAACATGGCATAGAATGTGTGAACAGCTCTTCAGACTCACCCATCTGTGGTTCTGTACAGTCAGTTGAATGTTTCGATAGTTGGGACGTGGGGGGAAGCAAGGGGAATTTGGGTGCGATGTTGAGATGGAAGAAGAGGAGGAGAGGCCACTTGAAGCTGCACTTGCCATCAACTCGAGCACATGCTCTTTCTGGGCATCATGGAAAAGGTGTACCTCTGTGCGGATGCCAAAGAAAGGTAGTGGTGTAGCCTGTCCAGTAACATAAGTTGTCAGTTGTCTTTGCATAAGATGTGATGTTGCTTCACTAGTGCTTTCACAAACATTACCACCTACCCCACCTACACCTTGAAAACCAAGCCTAATTCCTCTTCCACTACGGCCTCGCTTTTTCCCAGTCATGTTGCTCAGATAGTGTGGTAGGAGCACAGTATTAGCAACATAAACTTAGATTTTAGACTCTGCTCCAGCTCTGCAAACAGCTGAATTTCAGCGACAGTAAATTCAAAGTTGAAATATGATGTGCCTTATTGTGTTAGTCACAGAAAAAAAAATGTTTGAGTGTGGATCAGGCCTCTATAACACACTAGATGCTACAAAACAATTTTTAAAGTCAGGTCCCTTACTGTATGACGTTAATAACAGAAGAATTTGTTTGTGGCCTCTGGATCAGGCCTCTGCACTTTAATTTTAACCCAAACAACTGACAAATTGTGAAACAGCGGGTTGTCTAACTTTTGCAACTGAAAAATTATAACTTTTTTTTAATGTGCCTTAGGTCTGTAGTTTTATTTCACCACAGCACTAAATGACAAAATGGGATACAGCAGGTTGTTTAATATTTTTTCACTAGCTACATGTGAATTAGAATGCTATACTCGTGCATGGAGCACAATAGAAGCAGTGCACTTGTAGTACATGTGCCCTGCTGGACACTATCTAGCTACAGTATGTGACTGATATACAACCTCCTAGCTAACGAGCTACAATGTGGGATACAGCAGGCTTTTTCACATTTACCTACTGAAATAATATTATTAGAATGCTATACTCGTGCATGGAGCACTATGGCTCAGTGGATAGCACTATAGCCTTGCCGCGCTGGAGTCCTGGGTTTGAATCCCACCAAAGACAACATCTACATGGAGTTTGTATGTTCTCCGTGGGTTTCCTCCCACACTCCTAAAAAGCATACTGTTAGGGATCTAGATTGTGAGCCCCATCGGGGACAGTGACAATAATGTGTGCAAACTGTAAAGCGCTGTGGAATATGTTAACGCTGTATAAAAATAAAGATTATTATTATAGAAGCAGTGCACAACACACTTGTAGGACATGTGCCCTGCCGGCTTTGTCTCAGAACCTGTTATGTCCCCACCCAAAAAAATTCCGGAAGGTAAGTTTTACAGCCACACTAGCTACACTATCTGACTGATATACAACCACCTAACTAGCTGAAATCTTGCTGCTAACAGTGCCAGCGTCAGGAGCAGCCTCTCTGCGCTGTTACAGTGTGAAAATGACTCTAAAACAAGATGTCCGCTCTTTATATGGAGAGAGACATGTGATTTCCGTAGTCAAAGACACAAGTCTTTGTGTCCGGACATTGTGGGTGTTTCCTGTGCCCTGATTGCCTAGCCGCAATGTGCATACATAAAGTTAGGGAAAAAAAATATGACTGTCTGATCTCTGCAAACCCGCTCCCCTCATCACACACGTGCCAAACGCTCATCATGCACCGCCATTATCACTGCTAAAGGCATGAAAATACTTTTGTGGCAGCGCAAATAATTTCCCGCACTATTTACCAAATGTTACCAATTTTTCCCGATTTTATGAAAATTTGCTTGTGTTTCCGATCACGAATCCGAATGTGCCATATTCGTGCCGAATTTATGTTTGGTGATCGTTTTTTGAACATATTCACTCCTCACTAGTTGTGAACTCGTCTTTGAGAGGATTCAGAAAATGTAGGAGTGGATTGTGGACTCGGGCGCGACGCGACTTTAGCTTTAGGGCTCATACTCACTTGAGCCGAAAACGGATGATTTTCAGCCGATAAAAAATCGGATTCAAATCGGACCAATGTTATTCAATAGGTGACATCTCATTTGCGATTTTTTTTCTCAGCCGAAATCGGTGTGAGAAAAAAATCGCAGCATGCTGCAATTTGATGCGATTTTTGCATGATAATCGCTAATGCAATAGATGATGCTATAAAAAAATCGCATGACAGTTGCACATAATCGGACCATCCTGAAAACTGACTGTTTTTTTTCCAGCAAGTGAGTATGAGCCCTTAGGCTACTTTCACACTTGTGTTTTTTTTTGCGCAGCGCATCGTGCGCCATCAGTCGCATGCGCAATGTTCCCCTAGAGACAGAGATGATAGAGACAGATGATAGAGACAGAGATGATAGAGACAGATGATAGACAGATGATAGAGACAGATGATAGAGAAAGAGATGATAGAGACAGAGATGATAGAGACAGATGATAGAGACAGATGATAGAGACAGAGATGATAGAGACAGATGATAGAGACAGATGATAGAGACAGAGATGATAGAGACAGAGATGATAAAGACAGAGATGATAGAGAAAGATGATAGAGATAGAGATGATAGAGACAGAGATGATAGAGACAGATGATAGAGACAGATGATAGAGACAGAGATGATAGAGACAGAGATGATAGAGACAGATGATAGAGACAGATGATAGAGACAGAGATGATAGAGACAGAGATGATAGAGACAGATGATAGAGGCAGAGATGATAGAGACAGAGATGATAGAGAAAGAGATGATAGAGACAGATGATAGAAACAGAGATGATAGAGACATAGATGATAGAGACAGATGATAGAGACAGATGATAGAGACAGAGATGATAGAGACAGATGATAGAGACAGATGATAGAAACAGAGATGATAGAGACAAATGAAAGAGACAGAGATGATAGAGACAGATGATAGAGACAGATGATAGAGACAGAGATGATAGAGACAGATGATAGAGACAGATGATAGAGACAGAGATGATAGAGACAGAGATGATAAAGACAGAGATGATAGAGAAAGATGATAGAGATAGAGATGATAGAGACAGAGATGATAGAGACATATGATAGAGACAGATGATAGAGATAGAGATGATAGAGACAGATGATAGAGACAGATGATAGAGACAGAGATGATAGAGACAGAGATGATAGAGAAAGAGATGATAGAGACAGATGATAGAGACAGATGATAGAAACAGAGATGATAGAGACAGAGATGATAGAGACAGATGATAGAGACAGATGATAGAGACAGAGATGATAGAGACAGATGATAGAGACAGATGATAGAAACAGATGATAGAGACAGATACTAGAGACAGAGATGATAGAAACAGAGATGATAGAGACAGATGATAGAGACAGAGATGATAGAGACAGAGATGATAGAGACAGATGATAGAGACAGAGATGATAGAGACAGAGATGATAGAGACAGACGATAGAGGCAGAGATGATAGAGACAGATGATAGAGACAGATGATAGAAACAGAGATGATAGAGACAGAGATGATAGAGACAGATGATAGAGACAGATGATAGAGACAGAGATGATAGATACAGATGATAGAGACAGATGATAGAAACAGAGATGATAGAGACAGATGATAGAGACAGAGATGATAGAGACAGATGATAGAGACAGAGATGATAGAAACAGAGATGATAGAGACAGATGATAGAGACAGAGATGATAGAGACAGAGATGATAGAGAAAGAGATGATAGAGACAGAGATGATAGAGACAGAGATGATAGAGACAGAGATGATAGAGACAGATGATAGAGACAGAGATGATAGAGACAGAGATGATAGAGACAGACGATAGAGGCAGAGATGATAGAGAAAGAGATGATAGAGACAGATGATAGAAACAGAGATGATAGAGACAGAGATGATAGAGACAGATGATAGAGACAGATGATAGAGACAGAGATGATAGATACAGATGATAGAGACAGATGATAGAAACAGAGATGATAGAGACAGATGATAGAGACAGAGATGATAGAGACAGATGATAGAGACAGAGATGATAGAAACAGAGATGATAGAGACAGATGATAGAGACAGAGATGATAGAGACAGATGATAGAGACAGAGATGATAGAAACAGAGATGATAGAGACAGAGATGATAGAGACAGAGATGATAGAGAAAGAGATGATAGAGACAGAGATGATACAGACAGAGATGATAGAGACTGAGGATAGAGACAGATGATAGAAACAGAGATGATAGAGACAGAGATGATAGAGATAGAGATGATAGAGACAGATGATAGAGACAGATGATAGAGACAGAGATGATAGAGACAGAGATGATGGAGACAGATGATAGAGACCGATGATAGAAACAGAGATGATAGAGACAGAGATGATAGAGACAGATGATAGAGACAGATGATAGAGACAGAGATGATAGAGACAGATGATAGAGACAGAGTTGATACAGATGATAGAGACAGAGATGATAGAAACGTGACACGTTGACAACCCATGTGCCGAAAAAACGCAAACGCATGCAAAAACGCTTGAAATCACATACAAACACTGCGTTTTTTGTTTGTAATGCGCATGCTGATGCGACTAAATATCGCAGCGTTTATAAGCGTTTGTATGCGTTTTTTTAATGCGTTTCATGTGCGCACGATGCGCTGCGCAAAAAAACGCAAGTGTGAAAGTAGCCTTAGTCTGCTCCTTTTAGGTCAGAGCACCATTATGCCAGATCTCTCTGAAGGACATTTCTCCAAGTTGCCCTGTGTGTGGCCAGAAGAGACTGAAGTAACGACGGCCGTCAATAGCCCATGACTGGGTACAGGTCGGTGGCGGTCTAGTGAATATGAGGTGGAGGTCATCTACCCCTATAATCACTGTGTCCTTCCATAATGCTCTCCTCTATATCACCCCTGGCCTGTGAGGGCCTAATGCTCTGCACATCCTGAGCTTCCTGGTGAATGAATAAATGCAAGAAAAGCGGTAAAGACTGACACAGAGGAAGATGGAGAAAAATCTACTTAATAATATGGATATTCCAAGAGGGACGTCTGACAACTAGTATGAGCCGGGTCATTAGTGTTGACAACTGCTCTTTTACTCCTGTGGGAAATGCTGAGTGCATCTTCCAATGTGTCCGAGGCTTCAGTGGGGATTTCACCACCTAGATCTGATGTAAAAATGTGGAGCAATCCGGTGAATTGCCACCATGTCAATAATCGGTGCAACCGAGCAACCGCTTATCTCCATCACTGGTTAATTCTCCAGGAAGTTCCCATGAACCGAAGTCACATACCAGGGGCACAGAGTAAATATGATGGAGGGCTCGGCTTGGGATGTGGCATCATATGGAAAAAATTTAGCAGCATTAGTGTCATAGAACGGTATCATGCACCCCATGGCTGCTGCAGAACCTCTTTTTCAAGTTTCAGCTTCATGCCAGATATGCAGTGACTGACACAGAATGAAAGAATGAAATGTGACCGGGGGAAATATCTCTATCCTGATAGTCAGGTTGCTCAGTACTGTGAGGGTTAATAGGACGCGTCCCCGGTGCTCCCTGTCAGGTTTCCGCAGCTCTTCCGGTCCCAGTGGTTTATATCCAGATTATAAAACTCCGGTGCTGTAAGGAGCTTGTATGAGACCCAGGAGGCGATACCTCAGAGGATGAGACCGGGGAGAAGCCAAGGACACGGCTCTGTGCTGCGCAGGTCAGTGCCGCATCTATCATTACCGGGAGTAAGAAGAGACATCACATCATCAGATACAGCTGGGGCGACAGACAGAAGAACCCAATCGAATGAGTCCCTGCATGGATGAGAAGCCCCCACACATTGTGAGTGATCCCCTCCATGGATGAGAAGCCCCCACACATTGTGAGTGACCCCCTGCATGGATGAGAAGCCCCCACACATTGTGAGTGACCCCCTCCATGGATGAGAAGCCTCCACACATTGTGAGTGACCTCCTCCATGGATGAGAAGCCCCCACACATTGTGAGTGACCCCCTCCATAGATGAGAAGCCCCCACACATTGTGAGTGATCCCCTCCATGGATGAGAAGCCCCCACACATTGTGAGTGACCCCCTGCATGGATGAGAAGCCCCCACACATTGTGAATGACCCCCTCCATGGATGAGAAGCCCCCACACATTGTGAGTAACCCCCTCCATGGATGAGAAGCCCCCACACATTGTGAGTGATCCCCTCCATGGATGAGAAGCCCCCACACATTGTGAGTGATCCCCGCCATGGATTAGAAGCCTCCACACATTGTGAGTGACCTCCTCCATGGATGAGAAGCCCCCACACATTGTGAGTGACCCCCTCCGTGGATGAGAAGCCCCAACACATTGTGAGTGATCACCTCCATGGGTGAGAATCCTCCACACATTGTGAGTGATCCCCTCCATGGATGAGAAGCCCCCGCACATTGTGAGTGGTCCTCTTCATGGATGAGAAGCCCCCACACATTGTGAGTGACCCCCTCCATAGATGATAAGCCCCCACACTTGTGAGTGACCCCCTCCATGGATGAGAATCCTCCACACATTGTGTGTTGTCTCCTCCATGGATGAGAAGCCCCCACATATTTTGAGTGGTCCCCTCTATGGATGAGAAGCCCCCACACATTGTGAGTGATATCCCTCCATAGATGAGAAGCCCCCACACATTGTGAGTGATCCCCTCCATGGATGAGAAGTCCCCGCACATTGTGAGTGACCCCCTCCATGGATGAGAAGCCCCCGCACATTGTGAATGATCCCCTCCATGGATGAGTAGCCCCCGCACATTGTGAGTGACCCCCTCCATGGATGAGAAGCCCCCGCACATTGTGAGCGACCCCCTCCATGGATGAGAAGCCTCCACACATTGTGAGTGACCCCCTCCATGGAAGAGAAGCCCCCACACATTGTGAATGATCCCCTCCATGGATGGGAAGCCCCCACACATTCTGCGTGACCCCTCCATGGATGAGAAGCCCCCGCACATTGTGAGTGACCCCCTTCATGGATGAGAAGCCCCCACACATTGTGAGTGACCCCCTCTATGGATGAGAAGCCCCCACACATTGTGAGTGACCCCCTCCATAGATGATAAGCCCCCACACATTGTGAGTGACCCCCTCCATGGATGAGAAGCCCCCACACATTGTGAGTAATACCCCTCCATAGATGAGAAGCCCCCACACATTGTGAGTGACCCCCTCCATAGATGATAAGCCCCCACACATTTTGAGTGACCCCCTCCATGGATGAAAGCCCCCGCACATTGTGAGTGATATCCTTCCATAGATGAGAAGCCCCCACACATTGTGAGTGACCCCCTCCATGGATGAGAAGTCCCCGCACATTGTGAGTGACCCCCTCCATGGATGAGAAGCCCCCGCACATTGTGAATGATCCCTCCATGGATGAGAAGCCCCCGCACATTGTGAGTGACCCCCTCCATGGATGAGAAGCCCCCGCACATTGTGAGCGACCCCCTCCATGGATGAGAAGCCTCCACACATTGTGAGCGACCCCCTAGATGGAAGAGAAGCCCCCACACATTGTGAATGATCCCCTCCATGGATGAGAAGCCCCCACACATTCTGCGTGACCCCTCCATGGATGAGAAGCCCCCGCACATTGTGAGTGACACCCTTCATGGATGAGAAGCCCCCACACATTGTGAGTGACCCCCTCTATGGATGAGAAGCCCCCACACATTGTGAGTGACCCCCTCCATGGATGAGAAGCCCCACACATTGTGAGTGATACCCCTCCATAGATGAGAAGCCCCCACACATTGTGAGTGACCCCCTCCATAGATGATAAGCCCCCACACATTGTGAGTGACCCCCTCCATGGATGAGAAGCCCCCGCACATTGTGAGTGATATCCCTCCATAGATGAGAAGCCCCCACACATTGTGAGTGACCCCCTCAATGGATGAGAAGTCCCCGCACATTGTGAGTGACCCCCTCCATGGATGAGAAGCCCCCGCACATTGTGAATGATCACCTGCATGGATGAGAAGCCCCTGCACATTGTGAGTGACCCCCTCCATGGATGAGAAGCCCCCACACATTGTGAGCGACCCCCTCCATGGATGAGAAGCCTCCACACATTGTGAGCGACCCCCTCCATGGAAGAGAAGCCCCCACACATTGTGAATGATCCCCTCCATGGATGAGAAGCCCCCACACATTCTGCGTGACCCCTCCATGGATGAGAAGCCCCCGCACATTGTGAGTGACCCCCTTCATGGATGAGAAGCCCCCACACATTGTGAGTGACCCCTTCTATGGATGAGAAGCCCCCACACATTGTGAGTGACCCCCTCCATGGATGAGAAGCCCCCACACATTGTGAGTGACCCCCTGCATGGATGAGAAGCCCCCACACATTGTGAGTGACCTCCTCCATGGATGAGAAGACCCCACACATTGTGAGAGACCCCCTCCATGGATGAGAAGCCCCCACACATTGTGAGTGATCCCCTCCATGGATGAGAAGCCCCCACACATTGTGAGTGACCCCCTGCATGGATGAGAAGCCCCCACACATTGTGAGGGACCTCCTCCATGGATGAGAAGACCCCACACATTGTGAGAGACCCCCTCCATGGATGAGAAGCCCCCACACATTGTGAGTGACCCCTCCATGGATGAGAAGCCTCCACACATTGTGAGTGATCCCCTCCATGGATGAGAAGCCCCCACACATTCTGCGTGACCCCTCCATGGATGAGAAGCCCCCGCACATTGTGAGTGACCCCCTTCATGGATGAGAAGCCCCCACACATTGTGAGTGACCCCCTCCATGGATGAGAAGCCCCCACACATTGTGAGTGACCCCCTCCATGGATGAGAAGCCCCCACACATTGTGAGTGATCCCCTCCATGGATGAGAAGCCCCCACACATTGTGAGTGACCCCCTGCATGGATGAGAAGCCCCCACACATTGTGAGTGACCTCCTCCATGGACGAGAAGACCCCACACATTGTGAGAGACCCCCTCCATGGATGAGAAGCCCCCACACATTGTGAGTGACCCCTCCATGGATGAGAAGCCTCCACACATTGTGAGTGATCCCCTCCATGGATGAGAAGCCCCCGCACATTGTGAGTGGTCCTCTTCATGGATGAGAAGCCCCCACACATTGTGAGTGACCCCCTCCATAGATGATAAGCCCCCAACATTGTGAGTGACCCCCTCCATGGATGAGAAGCCCCCACACATTGTGAGTGACCCTCCATGGATGAGAAGCCCCGCACATTGGTGAGACCCCTCCATGGATGAGAAGCCCCCACACATTGTGAGTGACCCCTCCATGTGAGAAGCCCCGCACATTGTGAGTGACCCCCTCCATGGATGAGAAGCCCCCACACATTGTGAGTGATCCCCTCATGGATGAGAAGCCCCCCGCACATTGTGAGGACCCCTCCATGGATGAGAAGCCCCCACACATTGTGAGGACCCCTCCATGGATGAGAAGCCCCACACATTGTGAGTGATCCCCTCCATGGATGAGAAGCCCCCACACATTGTGAGTGACCCTCCATGGATGAGAAGCCCCCACACATTGTGAGTGATCCCCTCCATGGATGAGAAGCCCCCCGCACTTGTGAGCACCCCTCCATGGATGAGAAGCCCCCACACATTGTGAGTGATCCCCTCCATGGATGAGAAGCCCACACACATTGTGAGTGACTCCCTCCATGGATGAGAAGCCCCCACACATTGTGAGTGATCCCCTCCATGGATGAGAAGCCCCCCGCACTTGTGAGCACCCCTCCATGGATGAGAAGCCCCCACACATTGTGAGTGAGCCCCTCCATGGATGAGAAAACCCTAAACATTGCAAGTGAACCCCTCCATGGATGAGAAGCCCCCACATATTGTGAGTGATCCCCCTCCATGGATGAGAAGCTCCCACACATTCTAAGTGTAAAACACTAGCCGGGGGGTGGACTCACCGGCGCCATCTGTACTCTTCGCAAACTGCTTCATCTCTGGGGTAATTCTCACCCATTTCAGAGTTCAAAGAATCTGAGTGAGTCCAGAATAACTTCAAACAGCTCAGCTTGATTTTCCTCCAGGCACAGCACATCTAAAACACCATTAGCACCCTTGACACGGTACCAGCAATACATCTTCTACAGCTCTGCTTCACTTCTTCAACTACACCAGAATGGACCATAGAGTAACTGCGGGATGAGGAGCCCGAAGAAAACGGCACTTCGATCTCTTTCCCTGGAGACACTTCAATCCAGTCACGGAAATACACACCTACTAGGTCATCCACCACATGCTGGTTATCCTGCCCATGTACTCGCTGGTGGCCCACTCACTTCTGCTTTAGCACGCACACTTCTGCTGATCGTTCCCACAGTGGCTCTTCCACTGGCACTACTACTTTATCAGCCCACAGACTGACGTCCCATGGTGATTCCTTCACCGGCTACACCATTGCTGGTACCTTTATTCACTTCTCTCTTCCTGTCCGTTACACAGCTCAGAACCAGGGACATCTGAGCAGCAACAGGGTCCACCCCGACTGACTCTATCTAGGAAGTCCCTTAACACTCGTTCCCGGCCGATACTTCTCCTACTTAACCCCTTTGTGTCCTACAAGTCTTCACTACGCTGTGAAGAATGTGCTCAGTGGCCTATCACTGACCTACACTAAACATCTAACAACTCTCTAACTGGATCCACTAATATGCCCCTATCTAGTGGCCCTTTGCAGAACTACATTTACGCAGCTGTATCTACTACACAAGTGCCCTCCTCTAATGTCCTCAAAGGATACACTACCTTACCTAAATCTATATGAAACACCTTACAAAGGACACTGAAATACGTCACTATAAAGTACATAACAACTATACACATATACATAGCAGCAAAGACATTTACAGGCTAGGCCTGACCCTCCTTATATAAGTGACCCACTCCATGGATGAGAAGCCCTCCACACATTGTGAGTGATCCCTTCCTTAATTGAGAAGACCCCACACATTGTGAGTGAACCCCTCCATGGATGAGAATCCCCCCACATTTTGAGTGACCCCTCTGTAAGGGGGAGGACCGCACCGTGGGTACCTGCATGCCAGGGCCGGAACTGATGAGGCTGCGTCCATTGTTCCCAGGGGGAAGCTTTAGCCAGCGGGTCCTTCCTCCTGACAGAGGGGGCGGGGGCATAAAAGAGAAAAGCGCGCGCAGCAGGCCAGTTTGGCATGAATGGAGGGCAGCGCAGAGAAAGGTGAGCGGCGCGCTCTACTTCCCATGCTCTCACCGAGTACCGGCGCTGCGGCAGCCCCCACCTACTGCAAGGGGACCGCTGCAGAGAGGGAAAAGTCTGGTGTTCAGCAGCAGCCGGGGAGGGAAGTGCTCCATCCAGGGAGCACGAGCCACGTGCAGGTCAGCGTCCGACATTTCCCACCACCAGCAGCAGTGATCAGAGAGAAGGAGATGTGCACTGTGAGCCCGGTGACTACCAGAAAGCAAGGTGCCGAACGTTCCATGTCCGTGAGTACAGCACACGTGCCACATAATAGTGATCGGGAACAGGACAGACACTTGCACCATGACTTTGCCAGTAAATATTTGCCGAGCCACATTGGGCTCGTACAGGACTGTGGCCCGTACCATTGTCAACCACTGCAGCAGGGACCAGTGAGTCATCCGGTCCCAGAGCATCCGTACAGTGCAGGCCCGCGCAAAAGCACCGCCATCGCTGACAGAGACTGTGAATAGAGTCGTGCAGGGGCCACGTCGGGCTCAGACAGTGCCGTGGTCCACATTCCTCTGGCCACAACAGTATATGGACTAGGGACCCAGTGGAAGGTATCAGAGACCGACCACTGCCAACAGAAGACAGACCACCGTTATCACCAGGACATTCTAGGACAAACATTGAGCCAGCTGTTGTCAGCGCTACTGACTTTCAGGGAGCATCTACAGTTGGAGAAACTTCTGACACATTAAGTGTAAAACAAAACTGTTACCTTGTTCATTATCTTTGCATAATATCTACACCTTATCTGTTTACTCACTGTTTAACCCTTTATCTCCCTGCGTGGAGTATTTCCCTGTTGAGTAAAATTGTTTAACCCTTGCTCTGTCTCCTGTCCGTCACTGCATCCCGCAACCTGCTCACACCTCCATGGATGAGAAGTCCCC
This sequence comes from Oophaga sylvatica, assembly GCA_033576555.1. Taxonomy (NCBI): domain Eukaryota; kingdom Metazoa; phylum Chordata; class Amphibia; order Anura; family Dendrobatidae; genus Oophaga; species Oophaga sylvatica. The sequence goes on along the minus strand of JARQOD010000002.1, from coordinate 1,007,374 downwards.
ACACATTGTGAGTGAGACCACTCCATGGATAATAAAAGCCACCACAAATTATGAGTCACCCCCTCCATGGATGAGAAGTCTTGGCACATTGTGAGTGACCCCCTCCATGGATAAGAAGCCCCCACACATTGTGAGTGACCCCCTCCATGGATGAGAAGCCTTGGCACATTGTGAGTGACCCCCTCCATGGATAAGAAGCCCCACACATTGTGAGTGACCCCCTCCATGGATGAAAATCCCCCATATGTTGTGACTGAGCCCCTCCATGGATGAGAAGCCCCAGCTCTAACACCTGTCTGTTGGGCTCATCTGTAAGGCTTCTTAGCCATGGAGGGGGTCACTCACAGTGTGGGGCTTCTCATCATGAGGGGGTCACTCACAATTGTGGGGGCCTTTCATCCATGGAGGGATAACTCACAATGTGTGGGGCTTACATCCATATCCACATTTGGTATAATGAGGGTACACTCACAATATGTGGGGGCTTCTCATCCATGGAAAGGGGATCCCACATTGTGGGGCTCTCATCCATGGAGGGTCACTCACAATGTGTGGGCTTCTCATCCATGGAGGGGATCACTCACAATGTGTGGGGCTTCTCACCATGGAGGGGATCATTCACAATGTGTGGAGGCTTCTCATCCATGGAGGGGATCACTCACAATGTGTGGGGGCTTCTCATCCATGGAGGGGGCTCAATCACAATGTATGGGGCTTCTCATCCATGGAGGGGTCACTGACAATGTGCGGGGGCTTCTCATCCATGGAGGGGATCACTCACAATGTGTGAGGGCTTCTCATCCATGGAGGGGTCACTCACAATGTGTGGGGGCTTCTCATCTATGGAGGGGGCTCACTCACAATGTGCGGGGCTTCTCATCCATGGAGGGGATCACTCACAATGTGTGGGGCTTCTCATCCATAGAGGGGATCACTCACAATATCGGGGGCTTCTCATCCATGAGGTGGCTCAATCACAATGTGCGGGGGCTTCTCATCCATGGAGGGGGATACTCACAATGTGGGGGGCTTTCACATCCACGAGGGGTCACTCACAATGTGTGGGGCTTCTCATCCATTGGGGGTCACTCACAATGTGCGGGGGCTTCTCATCCATGGAGGGGCCACTCACAATGTGTGGGGGCTTCTCATCCATGGAGGGGATCACTCACAATGTGTGGGGGCTTTCATCATGAGGGGTCACTCACAATGTGTGGGGCTTCTCATCCATGAGGGGCTCAATCACAATGTGCGGGGGCTTCTCATCCATGGAGGGGGCTCATCAATGTGCGGGGGCTTCCATCCATGGGGTACTACAATGTGGGGGGCTTCTCATCAGGGGGTCACTCACAATGTGCGGGGCTTCTCATCCATGAGGGGACACTCACAATGGTGGGGGCTTCTCATCCATGGAGGGGGTCACTCACAATGTGTGGGGCTTCTCATCCATGGAGGGGGTCAATCACAATGTGGGGGCTTCTCATCCATGGAGGGGGCTCAATCACAATGTGCGGGGGCTTCTCATCCATGGGGTTACTTACAATGTGCGGGGGCTTCTTATCCATGAAGGGGGTCACTCACAATGTGCGAGGGCTTCTCATCCATAGAGGAGATCACTCACAATGTGTGGGGCTTCTCATCCATGGAGGGGTGACTCACAATGTGTTGGGGCTTTTCATCCATGGAGGGGCTCACTCATAATTTTACTTAATAACACATCCATGAATAATTATTAAAGGACAGGCTGTAAACCTCCTCCAAAAACAATTTCTCCCATCATCCAGGACATTGTGTGTGATGATGCTTTTTCCCCATGATGGAGACTAGGTCAGAAGACAAAAGTGAGGACTAAGTGGTTGGGGAACAAAACACTGATATTTTGCGTCCTCGGCCCTTATCTTTCCACATCACATCCCATTGAGAACCTGCAGCAAATCCTCAAAAAACAACAAAACTTAAAAATTGTACTTGTATACTGAAGAGAAGGAAAAGTCAATTTTTTTTGTTCCTATAAAACTACTAAAAATAATAAAGAGCAATTACAAAAATGTAATTTTCATTTTTTAGTGAGTCTCCCCAAATCTCAAACTCACAAACTTCAACATTACAGACAGGAGGTAAACCTAGGGAGCTACAAGCTCGGGTGATGTCACAGGGAGAATATTGTATACTTGATCTGTATTGCAGGCTCTGATTCCACATGCAGATTGTACTGATGCAGATTGTACTGATACATCGTACCTAGCGGTGTATTTCTATTTGCCTGGATATTAAAGCTAGAATAAAATAGATTTTTTTTTCTTTCTATAAAATTACTAAAATATAATGAAAAACAATTGCAATATTGTCAGTTTTAATTTGCTTTATTAAAAATTAATAAACATCACCAATCAGAAAATATCATGGATACATTCTTTATTAAGTGCTCCATCCTGTGGAGGTCAAATGCACAGTAAATCTACAGACATCACAACACTTAACTGACCACCACAGGGACCACACCCATGGTCGGTCCAGGAAGGTAGTAAGTTCAGGTAATTATACAAGTGGTTGGTGATAAGGACCATGTAATAACAAAAACATAATTATATTATCCTAAGATTTATCCTTGCCCCCAAGACCTTCAGAAGCAGGTTAGATATTTAACCACCCTTGACCACCATAAATTATAGTTATCAATTTTAACCCCTGTACCACTATAGCACCAGAAAAAAAAGTATTAACTACTAAACATCACTACGACCCCATGGACATTTCAGAACACTTTTTCTATCTCTCAGACCTCCCTATGTAAGTGTCTGTGATGTAGCACTGTATATGTAAAAAGCTGAGAAAGAGTGAACCATGGGGGACAGAGAGGCCAGGAGGGAATTGCTTTCACATCTTTCTTGGGCACCAACAAACTGAGATGCTTTCAAGCATCTCCGTCATTTCTCCTTGTAGAGACCAACATCTGGCACAGGACCTCTTACAGGATAAACAATGCTTCCTTGGAAAATGGTATTCAAATTATGTCTCATCTACGAGAGTGAAGGCCATCTTTCTAAATATTGGAGGTAGCAACCCTATGAGATAAGGTCCAAGCCCTTAACAAGTCTAACGACATAACTAAGGATATCGGCTAAACAGATTCTTCTCCATATGAAAGAGTCCTGTCTGGAGCTGTTTGAGGGTTCTTAACACTCATCGGTGCAGAGCAGGGATCTGGATAGCTGATTGAAAGGCTTAGATAAGGATGAGTGAATCTGCAAAATTAAAGAATTCATTCAAATTTGGCCAAGATATTCTACGTTTCACTGGGATGACAATCATCTGCCGAGCTTATCATGGTCAGAACACATGAAGATTACCGTCATATCGTTAGACCTTTTATGAGTCAGAATTTTTTGCATTTTGCTAATTAATTTTTTTTATTTCTCTCTTCCAGACTCTTGTGGTAGACCATGGCGGCTACGACGAACACTTCTGAGATATTTCTCCTGGGTGGGATTCCAGATCTGGGTCACAGTCAGACGGTTCTTGCCTTTCCTTTGTGTCTTCTATATATTGTTGCATTATTTGGTAACTGTACTATTCTGGTCATCATTAAGAGAGAAGAAAGTCTCAAACAGCCCATGTATATCCTGCTTGCCATGTTGGCATTGACTGATTTTGGTGTGTCCTTGGCTACAATGCCGACAGTCCTTGGAATTTTCTGCTTTAATTACAATCAGATCCCTCTGGATTTGTGTCTCATCCAGATGTACTTTCTTCATGCGCTGGCAGCCATGGAGTCAGGGGTCTTGGTGGCCATGGCCGTAGATAGATTGATTGCTATATGGGACCCTTTAAGATATGTTTCCATCTTAACCCATTCAGTCATCGGAAAGATTGGACTGGTCATACTGTTACGGAGCCTTTGTGTTGTCTTCCCGGTCCCTTTCCTTACCAAGAGGTTTCCATTTTGTAAGAGCCATGTCCTGACCCATTCCTACTGCCTCCACCAGGATATTATCAGACTGGCTTGTGCTGACACAACAGTGAATAGCCTTTACGGTCTGGTGGCCGTCCTCATGACAAAGGGCATTGATTCCATGTTTATAATCATTTCCTACATAATGATCCTTAAAGCTGTCCTTAGCATCAAGAAAAATGAAGCTCGACTGAAGGCCTTCAACACATGCGTCTGCCACTTATGTGCCGTCCTGTTATTTTACATCCCACTCATCGGGCTGTCAGTTGTCCATAGATTTGGGAAGAAAGCCTCCCATCTTATACCCATCCTGATGGCCGATATTTACCTTCTGGTTCCTCCTGTGATCAATCCCGTAATCTACAGTGTGAAAACCAAACCCATCCGCCAGAAGATCGTGAAGGTCTTCAGGTTTACCTTGATGCGGAGAAGGACTACTGCTGATGGGGTGGCTGCTATAAAGACCTGACATCCACTTGTATTCATTCATTATTATATTATATGTTGTATCATGATGTACTGCTCTACAATGACGATGGCGATACACACAATTCGTAACCATCCGAGGCAGATGTTTTACATATGAGAGTAAAAATGTTGAAAAATAAGCGGGAAAATGATTCTGTGTTATTATTCCTACATATTTTTGCCCAGTATAAGAGTCTCGTAGTATATGAGCTTTTATGGTGGGCTTCATTTCTTAAGGCTCTTTCACAAGATCTTATAAGGGTTGTCCAAGATTAAGAAAAAGGATCAGCTTATATTTCAAACACAGCACTTGTCCTGTCCATGGGATGGTATTGAAGTGAGTCCAATTTACTTGAAACATTTGTGCTTGTGTAAGGTCATAAGAGTCACTACTCAATCCCAACTGGTAATGTCTCAACCCCATACTGTAACGCCTCCTCTGATCCCATTGCTGTCTTGCACATCCAGTTCTTCTGTTCTATGTTAATTCTGGCGAGTCTTGCTCAGCTGCATCAATGCCGTTCGTCCGTGCCGCTTTTTCTGCACTATGGTTTAGTGTGGAGACACAGCATTGTATCTTACCGTAATTAACCAGACGACTATTTTTAGCAAACCAAGAAGAAAAGACTGTTATCTGTATGTTGACTTTAGAATTTATGTATTGTCATGAAAACAGACTTTTGCTTGTGTAAGCCTGTAATACTGACATTTCATACAACATATTGTGCTCTTATCCTTGTGATGATTACTGATATGCCAATTATGTATTGTGTAGGCCAGATAGCTTGGTGACTTCAAAAACAGAGGAGAAAAAACTATGCAAATAGATTAAATAATCAAGTAATGCTACTTGATCTCATCGTCACTCTTACCCTTTTTATCAATACTGAATGAAGGACACTTGTTAAGTATAAAAAGAAGTTACATGTCTGTATAAAGAGAGACTGAGAGACTGAAAGACAGAAAGTGATTTATCCAAGACATCAAAACATCCAAAGGACCAGAGACAGGACAGCAGCCAATACATCATGGCTCCATCATGAGGGACACGGATCTATCACTCTACAGGAAAAAATGCATGGGAATTTGTCCCCGGTTGGAAGAATACAGATGTGCTATAGTGACCGTCATTGAACCATGGATACGTTTGCAGAAAGCCAGGATTGGGACCCGCCGGTCATCTGGCCTTGTACCTGAATGGACTGTCATCTTCCTATGCTTGTCGTTACCTCCTCTCTGTGTGCATGCAACAGGTGGGGTAGTCGACCATGGGAGATCTGACGTAACATCTGGTATTATCCCGGCGAGTCAGAGTAAGTGTGAGACTCTGTAATGTTCACCATCTTGGAGTATTTTGCTGGGATTGCTGTATGTGTTATCTGCCTGTTTTGTGGTTCAATAAAACATTGCCCACATTAAAGCGAGAGCGGGCGTTCGACGGGACGATCCCTGGTCCATGCAGTTTTGGCTAGTGGACTGGGGCGCCTGCTGACCCCCATCTCTCCATATTATGGTGGCAGCAGTGGGATACTATTCAGCACGGTGGAACCGGGGGAGCTGCAGGGGACTGGTGTTCTCACACAGCGTCCAGGGCTCCACAACCAGGGAGGCATACAGACAGACCCAGGAGACGATTGATACGACATGCAGAGCAGGTTTCGGACACTACTTTGTCCAACCCCACCAATTCAGCCTTGGAAAGAAGACCAGAGTGGATGTATAGCCGCAACAGAAAACGGAAACTACAGGAGATGTGCCAGCTTCGATGGATTGAATGGGATTTAATCAGAATTCGGAGGACGCCATGTGTGGACTGAATGGATACCAGTTGTTTTTCATCAATTACGTGTGGAGTTTAATTTCGCAAGGAGGACATAGAATATGCTCTGAGGAAACTGTATGATTAAAAGTTTTGTGTCATAATGGTGAGACCTCTTACATTTGTGACATTAAAGACATGTTGTGGACTGTTCCCCAAAAGTGGAGAAGGATGATCAGAATCCTATCAAGTGTGGCTAATTAAGATGGGGGAGCAATGTGGAGACATAGCATTGTATCTTAATTACGAGACTACTATTTTTAAGCAAACCAAGAAGAATAGACTGTTATCTATATGTTGACTTTAGAATTTATGTGTTGAACAAGAAAACAGTCTTTTGCCTGTAATGTAAACATTTCACATAACATATTATGCTCTTATCCTTGATGACTAGTGATGTTTACTGATATGCTAATTATGCATTGTTTTTTCTTTGGCCTTACATGTTGAAGAGAGATCTGTGCAAAACACAGCAAAGATTAAGTACAAAACACTCAAACAACAAACACGCATGATGTTAAGAATAAAACAAGCTATCTCAAGTCATATGTATGTAAACCATCATGTGTATTATTTAACTTTAATGGACACATCTAAAACTGCCACTCAACCAGTTACCAAAGGAAACAGCGATATACCAGTCCAAATAAAAAAAACATTATAAACTTTATTGATAAAAAATTACAATTATGACACAGGTAGAAAAATAGGAAGGGGGAAGTTCATACAATTGCACTACAATTTTGTATGTCATTGTCTGCTGTAAAAATGGGGCACCCACCTCCCCAAATGGATCCACTAGCCAGTGAGCAATTGTATAAAATCACTGATAATAACAATTAATATATGCACAATCCATAATCTTATTTATATTTTATTCATTAGTGTTGATACTGCACAGGAAATTATAAACCTATATCTCACTCCCTCTACACAATAACTAACCACCACAGGGAAACCATTATCAGACCCCATGTGGGGTGTGGATACACCTTTATGGTATTTACCTGTGCAGAGTGTTCAGCTCCTAGCAGGGATCCAGAGGGGTGTGTGTGCCCGCCCCAAAGCACGTTTCGGTCATGCCTTCATCAGGTGGCACACACAACCCATCTCTGGCGCAGTATTTATAGAACACACGGGGTGTAACGCCGGTCCGGGAGCAACATCGTGTGACAAGCTACCTGTGTAGGCCAGATAGTTTGATGACTTTGAAAACAGAGGAGAAAAAACTATGTAAATAGATTAAATAATCAAGTAATGCTACTTGATGCCATCTCCATTTTTACCCTTTATGTCAATAGTGAATGAAGGACACTTGTTAAGTATAAAAAGAGGTTACATGCCTCTATAAAGAGAGACTGAGAGACAGACAGAAATTCAGCCAAGACATCAAAACATCCAAAGGACCAGAGACAGGACAGCAGGCAATACATCATGGCTCCATCATCATGGACATGGATCTATCATTCTACAGAAAACAACCTAGAGGACCTTGGCCCTGGTAGGAAGAATACAGATCTTCTCCATTGACCATCGCTGAACCATGGATACGTTTGGAGACAGCCAAGATAGGGACCTGGTTCACTGGAGATGTTCGGAGAAGCCAGGTCGTGACCCTCAGGTCAACTGGCCTTGTACCTGAATGGACTGTCATCTTCCTAAGCTTGTCGTTACCTTCTCTCTGTGTGTGTGCCACAGGTGGGGCAGTCGACCCTGGAAAATGAAGCCAAGTTGTGACCCTCTGGTCAATCCGCTTTGTACCTGGATGGACTGTCATCTTTCTATTCTTGTCGTTACCTCCTCTCTGTGTGTGTTCCACAGGTGGGGTAGTCGACCCTGAAAGCTCTGAAGTAACAGCTGCCATTATCCCAACGGCTCAGTGGAAGAGTGAGACTCGGTAATGTGCACCATCTTAGGTGCTGTGCTGGGACTGCTCTGTGTTATCTGACAGTTTTGTGGTTCAATAAAGCATTGCCGCACTGTTTTACCCTCACCCTGTGTTGTCTGAGTTGCATTATGCCCACGGTAAAAGGAGAGCGGGCGTTCAGCGGGACGATCCCTGGTCCATGCGGTCCCGGATAGCAGACTGGGGCACCTGCTGACCCCCTGTGTCTCCATATATAGCAAATCCACCTCACCAGATAGGCCCATAACATCTGGACTATAGTCATCTATGAAATGCCATCTCCAAATGAGGATGGGGTCATAAAGGTTTTTAGAAGAATGTACTAGAAACGTGATCATACCAGTAACCAAGAGCCACCAATACTGCTGGGAAGACCACGATAATTTGAGGCCACAAGCAAAGGAGACAAATCATCCATGTTCTCCTGGACTAATCTCTATTAACATCAGAAATGGTGACCCCATTACTGACATCGCCCCGGCTCAAGAAGTGTCAGTAATAGTGACCCCATATTTATATGTAAATCTCTATATGGTCCTACTGCGGCCATCTACAGAGCATCCATCCATGGACGGACCTCACTGTGAGGTCTATCAACGCGCATTAATCTGGTAACAGAGAAACCGAACATTTCATGGATCAGGTACATTTTTTCTCTTATGACTTTCCCTATAATATAAACCAGGTGAAAACTCCGACTGTAAGGTTCTTTGTCTCTTTTGACATGTTCCTTGAAACTCAGTTTTCAGTCGGCCATTTTGCTTTCTGTCTTTCTGCAGCTCTTGCCCTCAGTTAATATGGAGTTTCCAGTTTTCATGTTCCCGCCCTGATTCTCTCCCTCTTGCTTCTTAAGCAGCCTCAGCTGAACAATCAGTGCTCCTGAATCAAGCCTCAGTCAGTCTGTGACCTGACTCCTGGAAACCTAGGATTTTGGACTCCAGCTATTTCCTACTGAGGAACTTTGGAACACTTTTGGACTTTGGAAACCTGCTGTCTGGTGAATCCATGTTTGCAGAGGAATTACGGTACAGAGAAGAGATCCTGAACCTGCTTGGAGAGTTATTGTAGAGCTTGAAGTTACTCTGGCCTGCTGTGTCTCCTGCCTCTGTTCCTGCAAACTGTGTGACCTTTTCTGCATGCTTGTATGAAGTAATACAAGTCATTTCATATCAACCTATGTCTCATGTGTTTTCCTCGCACCCAAGCACAAGACGCTATAGGAACTGTACACTATACATGACACCGACATAGCGACTATTGTGCTGAGATGTGAGACGTCATCTCATCTACATCCACATCAGAGGAGTTTCCATCACTGGACCGGCAGCATCTTGTGATGAACCCAGAACCCGCCCGGATCACCGTCACCTCCTGATTTACATCCCAGCGCTGTCTATTGTGTCACTGATTTACATTTTATAGATGAGAGAAGACACGAAGGAAAATGACTCCGGGACAATCAGTAAGAAATGTGATATACTAACAGCAGGCGCCAGATGGATGTGTCACAAAGTCTCCGGCCCCGGCACAAGTCCCGGTGTCATCTGTGTGCCGTCCGTGTGTCATTTGTGTGCCGTCCGTGTGTCATCTGTGTGCCGTCCGTGTGTCATCTGTGTGTCCTCCGTGTGTCATCTGTGTGCCGTCCGTGTCTCATCTGTGTGCCGTCCGTGTGTCATCTGTGTGCCGTCCGTGTCTCATCTGTGTGCCGTCCGTGTGTCATCTGTGTGCCGTCCGTGTGTCATCTGTGTGCCGTCCGTGTGTCATCTGTGTGCCGTCCGTGTGTCATCTGTGTGTCCTCCGTGTGTCATCTGTGTGCCGTCCGTGTGTCATCTGTGTGCCGTCCGTGTGTCATCTGTGTGCCGTCCGTGTGTCATCTGTGTGCCGTCCGTGTGTCATCTGTGTGCCGTCCGTGTGTCATCTGTGTGCCGTCCGTGTGTCATCTGTGTGCCTTCCGTGTGTCATCTGTGTGCCGTCCGTGTGTCATCTGTGTGCCGTCCGTGTGTCATCTGTGTGCCGTCCGTGTGTCATCTGTGTGCCGTCCGTGTGTCATCTGTGTGCCGTCCGTGTGTCATCTGTGTGCCGTCCGTGTGTCATCTGTGTGCCGTCCGTGTGTCATCTGTGTGCCGTCCGTGTGTCATCTGTGTGTCCTCTGTGTGTCATCTGTGTGCCGTCGTTCTCATCTGTGTGCCGTCCGTGTGTCATCTGTGTGTCCTCCGTGTGTCATCTGTGTGCCGTCCGTGTCTCATCTGTGTGCAGTCCGTGTGTCATCTGTGTGCCGTCCGTGTGTCATCTGTGTGCCGTCCGTGTGTCATCTGTGTGCCGTCCGTGTGTCATCTGTGTGCCTTCCGTGTGTCATCTGTGTGCCGTCCGTGTGTCATCTGTGTGCCGTCCGTGTGTCATCTGTGTGCCGTCCGTGTGTCATCTGTGTGCCGTCCGTGTGTCATCTGTGTGCTGTCCGTGTGTCATCTGTGTGCCGTCCGTGTGTCATCTGTGTGCTGTCCGTGTGTCACGCACCGGAATACCATGCAGAATCAAAATGAAGAATGTTTAGATGTTAAAGATGTGCAAAGATCAAGATAGATAATAGTTCAATAGATAGATGATAGATAGATAGATAATAGATAGATAATAAATAGATGATAGATAGGTCTCAACCACAGAGGCAAGCAACAATGAGGAGAAGAGATTAGAGTTGGTTGTCAATATGTCTAAAAAGGTATTAACTGATCTCCAAATGTCAGTGTTGAGTAAAGGGTTACCGCAGCTTTTAGTCCCTGTGCACACACAGATTGGTTCCAACTACAAATAGACTTGGAAAATTGTTCTAGGTTAGTAAAGCTGAAGGAATGGTTCAGTGGATCGTCTTATTCCCAAACAATTGGAACTAGTGTCCCTGGTATGGAGGCATCTCCTGCTGCTGTAAACGATGGATGAGCTAAAGAAAAATAGTGATAATCAATTCACGCATCGTAATTAGGGTTCAGGTGAGGCAGAAGCATTATGGAACTTGTCCATGATGGCGACATTGTAGTGAAGATAAGGCAGGGCTATCGTCATCATGGACAAGGATATGTATATATCAGAAATTAATCGACAGCTGGATGATAAAGATGTATATAAAAAGCTGGATGTGACCCTACATTTCCTGTCATGAGATGTATAAAAGACTGTTTACAAGAAGCATTTAATATGGGAATAATTGACCAAGATCTTTTTGATTTTCTTTATGTAGAAAATCCATGGACACCAGTCCCATACCATTCCTAAGATACATAAGTCTCTAAAAAATCCACCAGGACACCCCTATAGCTTCTGGGTGGATTCTGTGTTTAATAAAATTGGAATATTTCTGGATAAGATTCTCAATCCCATAGCAAAAAATGCTGAGTCTTTTATACAGGATGCTACAGACTTTATTATCAAATACATTTGAATGAAGTGGTTATAGTGGCTTCTTTTAATGTAGTCTCATTATATACATCAATAGACCATGAGAGGGCATTGAAAGCTGTGGAGAAAAAACTTTTATCAGAAACCATGGCAGAGGGTGGAAGAAAATTCATTTTGGATATTTTGGAGATTATTTTAAAACAAAATTATTTTCTTTTTGGAGATGATTTTTATTTGCAATAGCATGGTACTGCCATGGGTGCCAACATGGCACCCGCATATGCAAACATAGTTATGAGTGCCCTTGAGGAGGACCTTCTCTATGTGTCCCACCACTATCGACATGTGTTGGTGTGGTGGAGATACATAGATGATGTTTTTCTCTTGTGGACAGGAACTCATGATCAGGCTCAGCTGTTAGCTTTTCATGATTATCTAAACTTACGGTAATTGACCAAACTAGAAAATTTACACTTGTATCTTCTATTTCAAAAATACAGTTTCTGGATGTTCTGGTTACACATGAGAATGGTATAAATACTATGTCTCTCTTTGTTAAGGAGACAGATAAGAATGATTTACTCTTATATAACAGCAACCATACACAAAACATGATTATTTCAATACCACTAATGTTAGGGTCTGCGGAACGCACCAAATATAAGAGGTAGAGAGGTGCGTTCGCAGCCCGGGGTCCACCGTGCAGGCGGAACCTGCTGCTAGTAAAATGGCACAAGAAGCGAACTCTGTTATCCTGCAGAGTTGCCAAAATAAACGCCGTAACGCGCTGTGGCAATGAGTGCGAACTCTGTTACTCCACAGAGCCGCTAGAAGGAGTGCCGCAGCGCTATATGGCGATGTGTGCGAACTCAGCTAACACCACTGAGTCGCAAAATAAACACGCTAGGGCGCTGTCTAGCGTTGAAAGCGAACCCTGTTACATCACAGAGCCGCTGAGACAAACTTCTGTGTCCTGTCAGGCACCCAGGTACACAGTTAACTGCTAAGCGAACATAGAACGTGATCATGCGCTAATGTCCTCGCGGGAGTCACCCGCAATCTATGGCGTCTGAACGCCAGGCCCTGAATACGGCAATCAAACTCCTCACCGGTTATGCCGGTAATCTAGGGCATCTAGGACACCGACCCTGACCAGCTAGCATACCAAACTTCTCACCGATTAAGTCGGTATTGTAATGGCGTATTTCAGCCGCCCTAACCACACACACGCATGACCACACTGGCGCAAAGCATATAACGATTGATACTAGCACATGGCGGCCCAGCCATGCCACCCTTTTATAGTAACAGCTACAGGACCTGCCAGAAACAAGGACCAATGAAACTTGTTCCAGAACACCAGTGGTCACAGGATCTTCCTGGCGGACCAATAGGAGCTGCTGCAGTACCTGAACATGTGACCCCTGATCTCCAATGAGAGATCTTACCCTGGGCATGCTCAGAAGGGGAAACACAGGACTTCGTCCCAAAGACGTCTGCTCCAGCACTGGCTATATTAGTGTGTAGCCCAGCTACGCAGGCACACATAAAAATCCAGGAGAGTGCACAGGAAGGTAACAGCAAAGCTTGATATGCACTTCACTCACACTTCTAGACACACCCATCAGGGGTATAGGAGGTGGTGACATGTAGCAGAGCTGAGTCAAGCTTCCTGTCTCTGGACAGTGCAGTCAGTTTCCTGTCTTCGGACAGTGCAGATCAGTGCCAGTGGAGTCTGGACTTGGAAGGAGAGAAGGGAGGACTGGATCCTCGCAGAGTTAGCGTAGCTCACCTGACAAGCAAGTGGAGGCTAGTACGGGTGAAGTGGATCATCCTAGCCTAGTCAGAGCTACCCTTAGTCAGTACCTCAGCAGAAGTCGAAGCTAGGAGGATACTGAGAGCTACTCAGCGAGCTCTAGGAGAAAGCTGACATTACCATCGAAGCTCCAAGTGTTTGTGCTAAGAGCGAGAGAAGGGCGAAGGGCACAGTGGAGAAGATAGAAAAGTGCTTTAGGTATTGGATTGCCTGCGCTAAATCACCGGACACCGGGGTCCGAAGTGTTGCTACTGTTCCAGGCATAGTAACAAGAAAACCGGAGGCATCTGGACTACAGGTCGCAGAGTGCAGCCTTAAGTGTCAATACGTAATCGGAGTCAGGAGGAACAAGGACTTTGAGCTAGGCCAAGCAAAAGTAAGGACTTAGTTTCATCATTAGAAGGCTCCACCACAACGTTGGCCGGGCAGTACAGCTACAGAGAAAGCTGGAGTTTTGGAGTTAACTTCGCTTCAGGCAAGTTGGACTCACATTATATGGAAGTTAAGGAGGCCTCTAACCTGCTCGGCTGCTACCTGAAAGTGCACTCTCCACCCCGACCAGCTTCCCGGGACCTGCTTGAACCATCATCAGTAAAAGGTATGAAAAGGAGCTACCTTGTGTGTGACTGAATTATTACTACGCCCTGCATCATCTCCACCATAGACTTCCAGGGACCCGTCTCACCTGTGGAGACTTATTACCAAGCTGCCCCATAACATCCCCTGTGAAAGTCCTCATAGCAGCGCTGGTACAATTACCAGAAACCACAGGTGGCGTCACGAACTACCTACCTAATAATCCCCTGTAAATATTCCCCCATCGCATTGACTGCCAGGGCCACGCACCGAGCCACCGCTGCCAGTGACAACTCCCATAGAAATCTATGGGCTCGGCTCCGAGTACCCCATAGCCCTGGTATCCACAATTGTGGTGCGAGTCAATTAAATTTTGGCGTCACGAACAGGATGCGAAACTTGCAATTGTGAGTCCTGTGTGCCTAAATTGAACTGTTTGCTGTATGTCACTATTGGCGCCAAAATACCGCCATTTTGCCGCCAAGTTGGCGCCCTGAGGCGCTGGTGAAGAAGGTGGGCGTACCTTCGTGGGCGTGTACCCCCCTGAAGCGCGAAAAGTTATGGCCGCCCTCTCCAAGGCCTACTACAATGTCAGATCCAGCCCCACTGCTAAAGAAATACGCCTCCTCTTCATCCTCTATGCGAAGAGGAGGAGACGCAAATCCCGCCTCCACGGAAAGGACCAGAATGTTCCTGTTGGATACCACAGATATACCTGGACCGAGATGGCGGAAGGACAGGAGAATCAGTGCCCAGTACCGGAGGACTGTCTGCCTGTGCCGGAGCTGTCCCCAGATCGGGACACCGACCCCGCCATGATGGAGCTGCGGAGGGAGAACGCAGAGCTGAAGATGAAGCTGCAGAATCGTGCAATTCGACAAGAGACGGAGAGACGCTGGCGCACCCAAACACAGCGGCTGCTGTGGGACGCCATGTTCTCTCCCACAAGTGAAATACCGTCTCTTGATACCCCTCTATCACTGGATTATCCAAAGGCCCTGATGAAAAAGGCTGCGGAGCGACTGGAGGCGGACACCAGATATGCTGTACCTGATCCCACCGATGGAGCGGTGGAGGCGAAGGAGGCTGAGGAGGTCCTGCCCGTCCCTGAGAGCCAGCCAGGTCAGGAGGCCGCAGCGGATTACCATTCCCCGGCGGGGACACCGGAGGGTTCCTGCCCATCGTTGCCAGAAGTCGACTGGGACGAAATGGAGCGTATTGATGACATCACGTATGCCGTCCAGTGGGAAAGAGAGATGCAGTGTCGTAAAGAGGAGCAGCGGCGCCGGCAGGAGGAAGAGCGGGAGGTGCAGCGAAACCGACAACGGCAGTACGAGCAGATGGTTGCGGACAAGGAGATGGTCCGCCGAGAAAAAGGTACTCTAAGGGAACCGCGGCGGCAGGGGTGTGTGACAGAGTTCCAGCTCCGAAAGGGCTGGGGCTTCATCAGAGAACCGGGCCTCTATCCAGGGGTCTTTGTCAGCCGCAGGGACGTAGAATCCCACCTGCCCATCGGTCATCCCGGGAGGGACCTGATTAATGGGGACATTGTTAGTTACACCCGTCACTGGGGCATGAAGGGGTGGTATGCCCTGAATGTGTCCATCGTTAGCGACCCCGTCCCCGACGCCGGTAACGTCAACACTACTGATGCGTCCCCGTCTCGAGCGCCCACAGCACCAGGCCGCACTCCAGCATCGCCCCCTGCAGGCCCATCGCAATCTATGTCGCAATTGGCGATCCAATCTACATCGCAAACTGCGGTTACAGCTGAATCGCCCCCTGCTACGCAAACAGCGACGCAATCGGCGTCTCACAAGGAGGAAGCACCCGGAGTGCCCATAGCGGTTCGCACAAGGACTGTAGCGACCCAGACCCTGATAGCAGGACACGACCTGTTTGTCATGCACTCTAAGGAGCATCGCATTGTTCCAGCCCCCGGGGTGGAAGATGTAGTTGAAGTCAACAAAAAGTGAAGACCGGTAGGACCCAGACAGGGGTTTACCGCAACTAAGAAAATGTAAAAAGTTTTGATAAAAGAAATAATTGCTGTTTTGCACTTTATTGCTATGTATAGTGTTTACATAATTATATATATTTGGAATAGAACGCCCGGCTGGGTAAAGAGAGTTCAAGAATTTTGAAGAAATTAAAAGAAATGTTTACATAGTGTGCATGAGTTTTACATATAGAATACCCTGGTTGGGTAAATACCGTGAGAAGTATAATGTGAATATTTGACAATTGAAGTTTCAATATGTGTCTTTTATTATGTCATGGACTGAGAGGCTGAGGACTGTGCCAGCCCAGAACTTATCTTTGTACATAGTTGCGCTTCGGTGCATTATTTTGGTTTTACATAAAACCACCACTACAGAAAATCTACCTCAGAAGAAAAACCCGTGTGGTGGGCCCAGAAAGAGGTCTGCAATAAAGTCCTGCAGCCCACCCAGGACCTACGTGGGAGGTTTTTGGTGCGGGTCCCCACAAGTATCTTGTATATATGAACACGTTTGATATTTTGATACTTTTGATACTTTTGTATTCTTACTGTACATATTGTAACGTTCAAGAAATCCTTACCTCCCGGATGGGAAGAGTTATAATGTTTATGCTAATGCAAAACAAAATATTCTTTTTGTCTTTTACAGCCCGGGAGTGCTGTGTTTTACCAAGGGGGGATGTGTAGCCCAGCTACGCAGGCACACATAAAAATCCAGGAGAGTGCACAGGAAGGTAACAGCAAAGCTTGATATGCACTTCACTCACACTTCTAGACACACCTATCAGGGGTATAGGAGGTGGTGACATGTAGCAGAGCTGAGTCAAGCTTCCTGTCTCTGGACAGTGCAGTCAGTTTCCTGTCTTCGGACAGTGCAGAACAGTGCCAGTGGAGTCTGGACTTGGAAGGAGAGAAGGGAGGACTGGATCCTCGCAGAGTTAGCGTAGCTCACCTGACAAGCAAGTGGAGGCTAGTACGGGTGAAGTGGATCATCCTAGCCTAGTCAGAGCTACCCTTAGTCAGTACCTCAGCAGAAGTCGAAGCTAGGAGGATACTGAGAGCTACTCAGCGAGCTCTAGGAGAAAGCTGACATTACCATCGAAGCTCCAAGTGTTTGTGCTAAGAGCGAGAGCAGGGCGAAGGGCACAGTGGAGAAGATAGAAAAGTGCTTTAGGTATTGGATTGCCTGCGCTAAATCACCGGACACCGGGGTCCGAAGTGTTGCTACTGTTCCAGGCATAGTAACAAGAAAACCGGAGGCATCTGGACTACAGGTCGCAGAGTGCAGCCTTAAGTGTCAATACGTAATCGGAGTCAGGAGGAACAAGGACTTTGAGCTAGGCCAAGCAAAAGTAAGGACTTAGTTTCATCATTAGAAGGCTCCACCACAACGTTGGCCGGGCAGTACAGCTACAGAGAAAGCTGGAGTTTTGGAGTTAACTTCGCTTCAGGCAAGTTGGACTCACATTATATGGAAGTTAAGGAGGCCTCTAACCTGCTCGGCTGCTACCTGAAAGTGCACTCTCCACCCCGACCAGCTTCCCGGGACCTGCTTGAACCATCATCAGTAAAAGGTATGAAAAGGAGCTACCTTGTGTGTGACTGAATTATTACTACACCCTGCATCATCTCCACCATAGACTTCCAGGGACCCGTCTCACCTGTGGGAGACTTATTACCAAGCTGCCCCATAACATCCCCTGTGAAAGTCCTCATAGCAGCGCTGGTACAATTACCAGAAACCACAGGTGGCGTCACGAACTACCTACCTAATAATCCCCTGTAAATATTCCCCCATCGCATTGACTGCCAGGGCCACGCACCGAGCCACCGCTGCCAGTGACAACTCCCATAGAAATCTATGGGCTCGGCTCCGAGTACCCCATAGCCCTGGTATCCACAATTGTGGTGCGAGTCATTAGCAGATCCAGGAGAGGCAGCAGCAAGTCTCTGCACAGTACTGGAATGGGCAAGACGCTGGGACCAATGTCTCTGCTGATCAGGCTCCACTGCGGCCGGAGATGAATGGGGGACAGCAGTGGAACTGGTTCGAGACTCCCCTTGTGCAGCAGCGGGAACCCGAACCCCAACAACTAAGACCTCTTTCACACTTCAGTCCTTCTGCGTCAGTCAAAATCCGCCTTTTAGCAGAAAAAACGGATCCGCCTTTTTTTTGGGTGGAATCCGTTTTTTCCCATAGAGTTGCATTAGCGACGGATTGCAATGGATGATCGTCCGTTTCGATGGATCCGTCAGAATTTTGGAGCCCGCGACAGACTTTTGAAGTTTTTTGTCTGCGTCGAAATGGCGGATCATAACAAATCCGTCGCGTCCACCTTTTTGTACAATGGCCGCCTAATGGGCAGCGGATCCGTCTTCATCCGTCATTTGACGGAATCCGACGATGGAATCCGTTTTGTATACTGATCATGCCCAGAAGAATTTCCCTTTCATAAAATTGTCCCCAGAATCTCATCTGGCGAAGCTCTCTCTGTCTCTCATCCAGAACAGCATGTACTGAGTTCAAAAGTTCACTTCGGCAACATTGACTGATCCATCCTAAAAACAGATCCGCTGCATCAGTTTTTTTACAGTCTGCAAAGGATCCGTTTTATTAAACTTTGACGGATTGGGACTGACGCCAAACGACTGAAGTGTGAAAGAGGCGTCAGTTCATTAGAGCAAAACGGATAAAAGTGAAGAAAAGAACCTGGATGAGGCTTTAAATACGTTAGAAAGAAACTTTAGATGTAGGGGATATCCAAACAAACTACTGACAATTCAAAAGAAGAAGGTAAAAGATCTGGATAGATCCATATTATATCCAAAAAATTCAAGAAAACATGTTTCAAGGGTAGCAGCTGTTACTACTTATATGGAGGAAAGTAAGAATATAGCCGGGATAATAAAAAACACTGGGGTATGCTTACAAAGTGTCTACTGTTTTGAATGTGCTAGAGATGGTTTCTGAGCAGAGGCTCCCTCTGGTGGTTACAGACAGTACTGAACCTTACAGCGAGGAATGGCAATCTGGGTTCACTGACTGGACTGATATAAGGGAGGTTCCCTCCCATGAGGGTCGCCGGTGATCAATTGTTCTTGTCTCAATTGTGGTTCCTGGTTCATTTGGAAGTTTACTGGAGTCTTGCATGCATCTGCTGCTTTCAGATAAGATATTTTCTGCTTTTCTTTTTGTGCTTGCTTTTTGCATTTTGTCCTGCACTTCTGTGGAGGTCAGCCAGGTCCCCTCCGGGGGCTTGTGCTTCTCTCAGTTTATCTGAGCCACTGTTATTTGTTCATTTGCTTTTTCCTGTTTTTTCAGTGGCTGCGGCTTAGTTTTGTTACACCAGAGATCTGATTTAGGTGGTAGAGATCGTGTGATCTCAGGTGTTTTTTCAATCAGAAGAGTTGGTATTTTTTAGGGTTTTTTTTTGGATTGCAGTCAGAATTCTTTCCTGTACTTTTCTGTCTAGACAGATTGGGCCCCAGCGTTTGCTCATACTATTTTCTGTCTGTGTTTGTATTTCCTCTTGTCTAACTGCCGTTACATGTTTGGGGGCTTCCTATTTTCTTTGGGGATCTGCTCCGGGGCAGATAGCTTTCATCTTTCTGCCTTTAGGTGTAGTTATCTCTCAGGCTGTGACGAGGCGTCTAGGATCAACGTAGGAACGCTCCATGGCTACCTCTAGTTGTGTGGTTAATTCAGGTTACTGCAGTCCAATAGGTTCCAACCTCTCTGGTGTATTGCCGTTTTTGTTTTTTCTCCTCAGCTACCTAAACATAACAGTCTACCTAAAGTTGAAGAATTTAAAGAACCTCCATTGTTCTCATACCGAAGAAGTAGAAATTTAAAAGATCAATTGATAAAATCAGATATTGGCCCCTTTAAAAAGGAAACACAAGGGCCCCTATCGGGCACACAGAGAAAAGGCTGTTTTCCATGCTTAGCCTGTGTAAACTGTCCCTTAATGATAAAGGGTCCAACTTTCTGCCATCCAACTACTAATAAGGAGCATAGTATTAAACATTACCTTACCTGCAACTCGGATTATGTTGTTTCTTACAATGTCCATGTTCATTGTTATGTGGGAGAAACGACAATACGAAAGAAAAGGTGTCTAAACAGTTTCCCCCACAAAGGAGGGGAGGTGATAGGATCCGGCTATCGGAAGGCGTTGGAGCGGATCTATAGACTGCAATATGAAAAAATGGGCGCACTGCAAAGTTTAAACAATCAATATCAGGGGGTGCAAGCAGTGGTCAATAATAGTAGGAAGACTGAAGGAAGAAAAAAGATGACCACCAAAAATGTTGCACACCACCCCATATAGTAATAGAAAATGACTTTATTGGCAAACAACAATAAAAACATAGCGGATCTATAGGTGACACACAAACCTGCGGGACTGAACGCTGAATTTAAAATTAATCCGATAATACAGAAGGGATCAGTGTCCCCTATTTATACCTTTGGTTACTCTATTGTTCTTAGTAGTGTAATGTTTGTTTGTTTTTGGAACCACCCAAGTAATAATATAATTTTATAATAATCTTGATGTAAAAATATTTTTTTATGTGAAAAAAAGCCTTTTTAAGAAAAATTTTTTTTAACATGTTTGTTTTTTGTTTTTTTTTTCACAGAAATTTTCCCCCCAAAAAGGGGAAAATAATGTGAGGAAACAGCCCCATCGGGAAGCTGCATTTTTGATAAAAAAAAAAAACCTTTTTTTTTTCATTTTTTTCGGTTATTTTTGTAAAAAATATTTCTCAACTGAAAAAAAAAATAAAAAAAAAAAAAATTTTTTTTTGGGCACTGGGGACCAAGGCCCCAAAAAAATAGTTTTTTTAAAAAAGTTTGTATTGGAAAAAATTTAAAAAGGGAAAAAAAAGGCCTTTTTCAACACTTTTAAAGGGGGGGTAAAACATGCGACAAAAACCCACGGGCCCAAATTTTAAATCCCCCCCTCGGGGGCCCGGCACTTCGGGAGTGAACCCGGGGGCAAAAGAAAAACATGCACCGTAACTCCACTCCCCAGGGCCGGGCCCCAAACGGGATTTTACATTGACCGTCCGGGGGGTTTTTGCCTTTTTGTTCCCCCCCCCTGGTTTTAGGGGGAAGTGGGGGAAACCCGAGGGGGAACGGCAAAGTATGCGGATTAATAGAAAAACCAAAGCAGCCTGGGGGAGTAACCCTTAAAAATCCCGGAGTCAATTTTAAAGACCAAAACTAGTAAAAATTTTTTTTTAAAAAAATGACTTTTTTATCAAAACGGGGCCCCCCCAAAGGAAACGAAAACACAAAAATTGTAATGATAAGAAAAAGTTTTCAATTGTACGTTTTTTTATTAATTTAACAAATTTTTATTTAAGTGTTTTAAACTTTTATAAATCAAATTGCACTTGGTTTATCACTGCTTTAAAAGGAGTTTTAGCCCAAAGGGCGCCATTACTCAACAAAACCCCCCGGGAAAATTTTAAAAAAAATCTTTTTTTTGGCTGCTTTC
>JARQOD010000002.1:909690-985841 GCA_033576555.1 Oophaga sylvatica | reverse complement strand
TTAACAATAACAAGAATTACCAATAAATTTACGAAAAAAAATTTTGGCAAAACCAAAAACTCTGAAGAGCCTTTAATGAAGTAGGTTGGACCCAATCACAGATGGCCTGAACCTTGACCGGGTCCATTTCAATAACAGATGGGGACAAAATGAATCCCAGAAATGAGATCTTCTGTACCCAAAAAGACACTTTGATCCCTTCACATACAAGCATTCTCTCTCAAAATCTGGAATACAGTTCGAACATGTTTCACATGAGAGTCCCAGTCATTAGAAAAAATCAAGATATCATCCAAATAAACAATCAGAAACTTGTCCACAAAATCCCCTGAAAATGTCATTCATGAAGGACTGGAAGACGGAAGGAGCATTAGTGAGCCCAAAGGGCATCACAAGGTACTCAAAATGCCCTTCAGGGGTGTTAAATGCCCGTCTTCCATTCATCCCCGTGCTTAAATGCGAATAAGGTTATACGCCCCCCTGAGGTCAAGCTTGGTAAACCAAGTAGCGTTTTTCACCCTGGAAAACAGGTCAGAAAATCAAGGGTAACGGGTATTGATATTTCACAGTAATATTGTTCAAGGACGATAATCAATACACGGCCTTAATGAACCATCTTTTTGGCCACAAAGAAAAAAACCCGGCACCTAAGGGTGAAGAGGATGGTCTGATATGACCCTTCTCCAATGATTCCTTGATATAAGACCGCATAGCGTCATGTTCAGTACAGACAAGTTAAAAAGGCACCCTTAGGGAATTTACTACCTGGCACTAATTCAATAGCGCAGTCATAGCTCCTATGGGGAGTAAGGATGCAGATTTACTTTCGCTAAACACATCAGAAAATCAACAAAAAGTCAGAACATCCTCAGCCTGGGGGGAGGCAGAAAAAACAGGAGTGTTGGTATTAACACATTGGCAGCCCCAACTGGTTACAGACACAGATTTCCAATCCAAAACAGTTATGAGACTGTAACCAAGGGAAACCCAGCACGATAATGTCATGCAGATTATATAGAACCAAAAAATTTGCAGCACTCCTGGTGATCAGGTTCAACCCTCATTATCACCTGAGTAAGAAAACTGGGGTTTATTCTCAGCCAAAGGGTAGAATCGATCCCCAGTAGGGGAATAGACTTCTGTAGGGGTATCAAGGAAATCCACAACGTTTAGCAAAATCATAATCCATCAGTTAATAGCTGCTCCAGAATCAACGAAAGCCTGAGCAGAAAAGAGGACAGAGAGCATATCAGAGTGACAGTTAATAAAAACTTAGTCTGAACACTACCCAAGACAACTGAGCGTGCAAAACGTCTTCCCCGCTTAGGGCAGACTGAAATAGCATGAGAGGCATCACCACAGTAGAAACATAACCCATTGCGCTTTCGAAACTCATGACGCTGTGCCCAGACACCACTCCATCACACTGCATGGGCTCAGCAGCTGGCTCACAAGGCAACACCATTCCACGCATACTTCTCCGCTCACGCAAACGTCTGTCAATTTGAATCGCTAATGACATAGAATCATTGAGACCAGAGGGGACAGGGAATCCCACCATAACATCCTTTACATTATCCGACAGACCCTTCCGGAAAAGGGCCGCCAAAGCGTCGTCATTCCATTTGGTCAGGACTGCCCACCTACGGAATCTCTGACAGTATAACTCAGCGTCATCAAGCCCCTGATTTAATGCCAACAAGGCTTTTTCAGCTTGATCAGTGACATTAGGCTCATCGTACAATAACCCCAAAGCCTGAAAAAATGCATCAACATCACTCAAAACAGGATCCCCAGGTATCAGGGAAAAAGCCCAATCCTGAGGATCGCCGCGCAGGAGAGAGATGATAATTTTGAACCTGCTGCGCTGCGTTTCCTGAGGACTTAGATTTTAAGGCAAAAAACAATTTACAATTATTTTTGAAATTCTGAAACTTAGCTCGATCCCTGAAAACAAATCTGGCATGGGAATCCTAGGTTCCACAACAGGCAACCTAGCAAGATATGCAGCAATACTCTGAACCTCAGTGGCAAGCTGATCCACACGGCCAGACAACTGTGCAAACTCCATTGGGAGAAAAGATCCTCCCCAGCACCCAGAGATACAGAGGGAAAAAAAAAAAAAAAAAAAATGCAACAAACAGAAAAATATCTCTGACAACTTTTCTTCCTTCAAAATATTTTTTTCCCTTCTGTGAGTACCATACAATTTTTATGGCCGGTGATACTGTTATGTTACGGTAGCTGAGGAGTGCAGGTAAAAAAGGAAATACACCAGAGCAGTGGAATCTATGAGATTGCAGTACCCTGACTAACCACCGCAACTAGAGGGAGCCGTGGAGCGTTCCTACGATGGTCCTAGACGCCTCGTCACAGCCTGAGAAACTAACTACACCTAAAGATAGAAATAGGAAAGCTATCTGCCCCGGAGCAGAACCCCAAAGATAATAGAAAGCCCCCAAACATGTAATGGCGGTTAGACAAGAGGAAATACTGACACAGAAAGAAAATAGTATGAGCAAACGCTGGGCCCAAACTATCTAAATAGAAAAGGATAGGAAGGGTACTTACTGCAATCCCAGAAAACCCTGAAAAACAACCAAACTTACTAATTTCAAAATCACCTGAGATCACACGACCTCTACCACCTAAATTAGTTCTCTGGTGTAACAAAAACACAGCCACTGAAAAAACTGCAAAAAGCAAAAGTACAAAACACAGTGGCTGGACCAAACTGAGAGGGCAAAAGCCCCCGGGGGGGACCCTGAAGGCCCCCACAGAAGTGCAGGACAAAATGCAAAAATATAGCAAAAACACACAATAAGAAATTGTCTTATCTGATAGCAGGAGATGCAGACACGACACAGCAGGCTACAAGGGAAACTGGAAAGAAGGATTCAGACCAAACAATTGATCACCGGCAACCCTGATGGGAAAATGATTCCCTTAAATAAGACCAATCAGTAACACCTGATTCCCAATCCTCACTAGTACCGCTTGTAACCACCAGAGGGAGCCTCTGCTCAGAACTCATCTCAAACCCATTCACAACATGCTTGGCTGATTCTAAATAAACCAGGTTTCTTATGGTCCATGAGGACCACTACCTGATGTTTGGCTCCTTCCAGCCATTGTCTCCACTCTTCAAAGGCCCACTTCATGGCCAATAACTACCGATTACCCACGTCATAATTACGTTCAGTTGGAGAAAATTTTCGAGAGAAAAAGGCACAAGGGTTACTCTTAGAGGTCTCTGGATCTCTTTGGGACAAAACGGCACCTGCCCCAATTTCAGTGGCATCAACCTCCACCTGAAACGGTAGAGAAACATCAGGCTGCCGTAGAACAGGAGCAGAAGTGAATCTCTGCTTAAGTTCCTGAAACGCAGAAACTGCCTCAGGAGGCCAATTCACCACATCAGAACCCTTTCTGGTCAAATCAGTAAATGGTTTAACAATACCGGAGAAATTACCAATAAATTTACGATAAAAATTGGCAAAACCCAAAAATCTCTGAAGAGCCTTTAATGAAGTAGGTTGGACCCAATCACAGATGGCCTGAACCTTGACCGGGTCCATTTCAATAACAGACGTAGACAAAATGAATCCCAGAAAGAGACCTTCTGTATGTCAAAAAGACACTTTGATCCCTTCACATACAGTGCATTCTCTCTCAAAATCTGGAAAACAGTGCGAACATGTATCACATGTGAGTCCCAGTTATTGGAAAAAATCAAGATATCATCCAAATAAACAATCAGAAATTTATCCACAAAATCCCTGAAAATATCATTCATGAAGGATTGGAAGACGGAAGGAGCATTAGTGAGCCCAAAGGGCATCACTAGGTACTCAAAATGCCCTCAGGGGTATTAAACGCCGTCTTCCATTCATCCCCGTGCTTAATGCGAATAAAGTTATACGCCCCCCTGAGGTAAAGCTTCGTAAACCAACTAGCACTTTTCACTCTGGAAAACAGGTCGGAAATCAAGGGTAACCCTTCTCCAATGACTCCTTGATATAAGATCGCATAGCATCGTGTTCAGGTACAGACAAGATAAAAAGGCCTTTAGGAAATTTACCACCAGGCACTAATTCAATAGCGCACTCGTAGCTCCTGTGAGGGGGCAAGGATGCGGATTTACTTTTACTAAACACATCCGAAAAATCAGTCAAAAAGTCAGGAACATCCTGAGACTTGGGAGAGGCAGAAAAAACAGGAGTGTCAGCATTAACACATTGGCAGCCCCAATGTAACGCTGGTATTGTCTGTACTTTGTTTTCCAGCGTTACTTTGCATGTTTTTTGCATTAACCCTTTTGCTCCTTTCCCCCCTAACCAGCTGGGATACTGTTGTCTGTTACCTATATGGATGCTGCTCAGTTCCCGGCTCTGCTGCGTACCCGTACTTGCGTGAGTGGCTCCGCTGCTTTGCATGACCGCCCGCATGTGCGGTTCCTGACTTGCTGTGAAAGCCGTCCGTAGCTTGAAAAGTCCTCTGCAGTGGTGCATGACTTACTGCGTGGTTGGCAGCAGCCATTGTTGGGTTCCCTCTGTGTTGTGCTGTCTGGCTCTGCATAGGGGGCGCGGCCCACACCTGTCCTGCTTTTATGTGAATTGGGTGTTTACTAGAGTTACTGCTCCAGCCTATCGCTGTGAAGCAGCTCATATATAAAGTTCCCCAGCCCTAGTGGGCGTTGCCAGAGCTTCGCATTGAATCCACACTGAATCCCTGAACCTAGCCGTATGTGGTTGTGTGTTCAGCTCCTGCTCTGAAGTTGATCAGCTCTGGAGAGCTGATTCCCTGTTCCTGCTGTGTCTTGTTCCCTGATCCTGGATCAAACCCGGTACCTGAATGTCTGAATTGTGTCTTGTGTTTCCGCCTATGCTGGGGGCTGATTACCCAGATCGCCGTTCCTGGAGGCTGTATATCCAGGCCTGTTCCTGCTGTGTCTAATTACCTGAACCCCTGATCTTGGATCGCATCCTGTACCTGACTTTCTGAACTGTGTCCTCTGTGTTATGTTCCTGAAATCCTGCTGTGTCCAGAACCCTGTGCCAGTGACTGTGAATCCTTGCTAATATAACCTGAGTTCATCTTGGAAGGAGGAGTCCGGTGTGTGCTGAGTTTCTGTTACTCTGTGCTCAGCCTCTGTGCAATCCCCGGCCAGCTCTCGTTGAGCCTGGCGGCGCTTGCACCAGACCGCTGGGGTTCCTTTTCAGGTCGCTGCCAGATGTCCGGATCCTATGCCTGATGACCATGGCCTGATGTCCGATGTCCGACGACCACTTCCAGATGTCCGGATCCTATCCTTCCTGCTGATGTCCGGAGTCCGGCCTGTGTTCCAGTCCGTGTTCCTGTGATCCAATCCATGTTCCTGACTCCCTGAGACCCAATCCGTGTTCCTGACTCCCTGAGATCCAATCCATGTTCCTGTCCGTGTTCCTGACTCCCTGAGATCCAATCCCTGTCCCTGTTGTTCTTGTGCAGTCTAACTCTGTTTCAGCCATCAGCTCCTGATTCCAGTTTCCTGCCTGTTACCTGTCGGCTTGCCTGTCTGCCATCCGACTGCAGCTCCATCCGAAGTTCGGACATCATCTGCAGAGATCCCCGGCTCTTGCCTGCTCACCTGGGAGCGATCATCTGCCATCCGACTGCAGCCTACCTGGAGGCTCCACCATATCAGGTCGTATATTACCTGCCTGTCTAGAGCCTGCCTGGTCACTTACCGTGACAAGCTGCCTGTCTAGAGACTGCCTGGTCACTTACTGTGACAACCTGCCTGTCCCAGAGACTGCCTGGTCACTTGCCGTGACAACCTGCCTGTCCCAGAGACTGCCTGGTCACTTGCCGTGACAACCTGCCTGTCCCAGAGACTGCCCTGGTCACTTTCCGTGACAACCTGCCTGTCCCAGAGACTGCCTGGTCACTTGCCGTGACAACCTGCCTGCCTGGTCACTTGCCGTGACAACCTGCCTGCCCTGGTCACTTGCCGTGACAACCTGCCTGCCCTGGTCACTTGCCGTGACAACCTGCCTGCCTGGTCACTTGCCGTGACAACCTGCCTGCCCTGGTCACTTGCGTGACAACCTGCCGTCCCAGAGATTGCCCTGGTCACTAGCCGTGACAACCTGCCTGTCCTGCCGGTTCCTCCTTGGTCTACCCTGTGATGACGTCTGTCCTGGGTCGGTGTCTGATGTTCTCCTGCTGAGCCTGTGCTACGCCTGAGGCCTGAGAGAGAGGCTGTCCTAGTATGCCCGTGCCAGATGACCCTGGACTTCATCAACCCGTGATGACCCCGCCATCGTCTGACGTTCGTCCTGGGCCGGTGTCTGATGTTCTCCTGCTGAGCCTGTGCTACGCCCGAGGCCTGAGAGTGTGGCCATACTAGTATGCCCGTGCCAGATGATTCTGGACTTCATCAACCCGTGATGACCCCGCCATCGTCTGAAGTCTGTCTGAGGTCGGTGTCTGATGTTCTCCTGCTGAGCCTGTGCTACGTCTAAGGCCTGAGAGAGAGGCCGTCCAAGTATGCCTGTGCCAGATAACCCTGGACTGCATCTACCCGTGATGTCCTCCAGCACTCGTCTGTGATCCTGAGTTGTGTACCCTTCTCTGATGTGCGGAATCGGGAGCCCGGTCTTATGTTATGTTTATTTACTTTGTTTCTTTAAGTAAACTTTATGTTTCTTCTTACCTGAAGTTGTGCGGTGTTGTCTAGTCCTGCAGGTCGCCACCTTGCCCACATGCTCAGCTGCCACGGATCCCGGTCGCTGCCCTTCCCTAGTCCGGGCAGGCCCGGGTCTCCCTCCGTGGTCCAGTGGGTCCACATTCTCTTACCATCTGGGACCCATGCCTCACGTCGTCGTGGACTGGCGGCGTGGGAGCATTGGCTAGCTAGGCAAGCTATGCCATGTCCCGACGCCCCACAGCCGTGGGAAGCGCCACACCCAACTGGTCACAGACACAGATTTCCAATCCAAAACAGGATTATGAGACTGTAACCAAGGGAAAGCTAGTACAGTAATGTCATACAGATAATACAGCATCAGAAATTTGCAACTCTCCTGATGATCTGGTTCAACCCTCATTATCACCTGAGTAGAAAACTGGGGTTTATTCTCCGCCAAAGGGGTAGAATCAATGCCCAGTAGGGGAATAGACTTCTGCAGGGGTATCATGGGAAACCCACAACGTTTAGCAAAGTCAAAATCCATCAGGTTAATAGCTGCTCCTGAATCAACAAAACCCTGAGCAGAAAATGTGGACAGTGAGCAAATCAGGGTAACAGTCAACAGAAATTTAGTCTGAACACTACCCAAGACAACTGAGCGAGCAAAACGTCTTCCCCGCTTAGGGCAGACTGAAATAGCATGAGAGGCATCACCACAGTAGAAACATAACCCATTGCGCTTTCGAAACTCATGATGCTGAGCCCCAGAAGTCACTCTATCACACTGCATGGGCTCAGAAGCTGGCTCACAAGGCAACACTATTCCACGCATAACTCTGCGCTCTCGCAAACGTCTGTCAATTTGAATCGCTAATGACATAGAATCATTGAGACCAGAGGGAGCAGGGAAACCCACCATAACATCTTTTACATTCTCTGACGGACCCTTCCAAAAAAGGGCTGCCAAAGCATCATCATTCAATTTGGTCAGGACTGCCCACTTTCGGAATTTCTGACAGTACAACTCAGCGTCTTCAAGACCCTGATTTAATGCCAACAAGGTTTTTTTTCCGCTTGATCAGTGACATTAGGTTCATCGTACAATAACCCCAGAGCCAGAAAAAATACATCAATATCATTCAAAATAGGATCCCCAGGTGTCAGGGAAAAAGCCCAATCCTGAGGGTCGCCGCGCAGGAGACAGATGAAAATTTGAACCTGCTGTGCTGCGTTCCCTGAGGACTTAGGCTTTAAGGCAAAAAACAACTTACAGTTATTTTTGAAATTCAGAAATTTATCCCGATCCCCCAAAAACAAATCTGGCATGGGAATCCTAGGTTCCTCAACCGGCAACCCAGCAAGATAGGTAGCAATACTCCGAACCTCAGTGGCAAGATGATCCACACGGCCAGACAACTGTGCAAGCTCCATTGAGAGAGAGAAAAAAAATCCTCCTCAGCACCCAGAGAAAAAGAGGGAAAACATGCCACAAACAGGAAAAAAGAAAAAAAAAATCTCTGACAACTCTGACTTTTTTTTTTTCTTTCCACACTATTTTTCCCTTCTGTGAGTACCATATAATTTTCAGTAGGGCCGGTGATACTGTTATCTTTAGGTAGCTGAGGAGAAAAAAACAAAAACGGCAATACACCAGAGAGGCTGGAACCTATAGGATTGCAGTAACCTGAACTAACCACACAACTAGAGGTAGCCGTGGAGCGTTCCTACGTTGATCCCAGACGCCTCGTCACAGCCTGAGAGATAACTACACCTAATGGCAGAAAGAGGAAAGCTATCTGCCCCGGAGCAGATCCCCAAAGAAAATAGGAAGCCCCCAAACATGTAATGGCGGTTAGACAAGAAGAAGCACGGACACAGACAGAAAATAGAATGAGCAAACGCTGTGGCTCAATCTGTCTAGACAGAAAAGTACAGGAAAGGATTCTTACTGCAATGCAAAAAAACCCCTAAAAAATACCAACTCTTCTGATTGCAAAAACACCTGAGATCACACGATCTCCACCACCTAAATCAGAACTCTGGTGTAACAAAACTAAGCCGCAGACACTGAAAAAACAGGAAAAAGCAAATGAACAAATAACAGTGGCTACAGATAAACTGAGAGGAGCACAGGCCCCAGAAGGGGACCTGGCTGACCTCCACAAAAGTGCAGAGAACTATGCAAAAAGCAAGCACAAAAATAAAAGCAGAAAATATCTTATCTGAAAGCAGAAGATGCAGGCAAGACTCAGCAAACTTCCAAATGAACCAGGAACCACAACTGAGACAAGAACAATTGATCACCGGCAACCATCATGGGAGGGCACCTCCCTTATATCAGACCAGTCAGCGATCCCAGATTGCCATTCCTCGCTGAAAGGTTCAGTACTGTCTGTAACCACCAGAGGGAGCCTCTGCTCAGAAACCATCTCTAGCATATTCATAACACAGATCCCTGCGGCCCCCACTGCTCCCAGTACAGATCCCTGCAGTCCCCACTGCTCCCAGTACAGATCCCTGCAGTCCCCACTGCTCCCAGTACAGATCCCTGCAGTCCCCACTGCTCCCAGTACAGATCCCTGTGGTCCCCACTGCTCCCAGTACAGATCCCAGCAGTCTCCACTGCTCCCAGTACAGAACCCTGCCGTCCCCACTGCTCCCAGTACAGATCCCTGTGGTCCCCACTGCTCCCAGTACAGATCCCTGCGGTCCCCACTGCTCCCAGTACAGATCCCTGCGGTCCCCACTGCTCCCAGTACAGATCCCTGCGATCCCCACTGCTTCCAGTACAGATCCCTGTGGTCCCCACTGCTCCCGTGTACAGATCCCTGCGGTCCCCACTGCTCCCAATACAGATCCCTGTGGTCCCCCTGCTCCCGGTACAGATCCCTGCGGTCCTCACTGCTCCCAGTACAGATCCCTGCGGCCTCCACTGCTCCCAGGACAGATCCCTGCGGTCCCCCACTGCTCCCAGTACAGATCCCTGTTATGAATGTGCTAGAGATGGTTTCTGAGCAGAGGCTCCCTCTGGTGGTTACAAACAGTACTGAACCTTTCAGCGAGGAATGGCAATCTGGGATCATGGACTGGTCTGATATAAGGGAGGTTCCCTCCCATGATGGTTGCCGGTGATCAATTGTTCTTGTCTCAATTGTGGTTCCTGGTTCATTTGGAAGTTTGCTGAGTCTTGCCTGCATCTTCTGCTATCAGATAAGATATTTTCTGCTTTTCTTTTTGTGCTTGCTATTTGCATTGTTTTCTGCACATTTGTGGAGGACAGCCGGGTCCCCTCCTGGGGCCTGAGCTCCTCACAGTTTGTCTGTAGCCTCTGTGTTTTTTCATTTGCTTTTTCCTGCTTTTTAAGTGGCTGTGTGTAGCCCAGCTGTGTCTGGAGTCACATGTTACCCTGGAAGATGCACGAAAGGTAAACCCACAACAACCCATAAGCACACAACACTCCACATTTTCCTGGTGCCACCAGAGGGAGCCCTTGGAGACGACAGCAGAGAGATGAAGGCAGTCTAGCTGAGAGTTAGCTAGTCGTTGGTTTTACCTCAGAGTGTCAGTTTTACCTCAGCAGAGGAGATTAGAGCAGACTGTGAGAGATTCTAGTCAGAACGGCAGTGACCTCAGACGAGCTGAGAGGGAAAGACTAGCCAGAAAGAGAAAGCCTGAAGACTTCAGCAAACACTCAGTTTAGGAGTGGAGTCCAGTAGTAGTGGGAAAGATTACCACTTAGCCTGGTCAAAATTGAGTTTACTGAGAGACCTTCAGTGAGCGTTTCAGTGAGTAAGCGTGCCGACGCTTGGAGAGCGGTGAAGATAAAGAAAGCTGACATCTGCTGCTAGCTTGTGCTTATGATAGTGGTGAGAGTAGGACGAAAGGCAGGTGGAAGAAAGAAGAGAGAGAGTGACAGAGGTTAACCAGCATTGATAGCTTACCTCCACTCTGCACCACCGGACACTGGGTCCGCGCTTGCCAGCATCTGCACGACTGGTAGGAGACACCGGAGACCCTGCTGGACTACAGGTCGCAGGGGCCCAACAGTGCTGATACGTAACCGGGGTCAGGAAGAACAGGAGTCTGGCCTGATCAGCCATATAGAGACTTAGTTCTGTCCACAAGAAGGCCTCACCACAAGGTCAGCCGGGCGTAGCTGAGAAGACGGAGTTAGGCTTTGTTTTATGCAAGTCAGAAACTCACACACATTAAAGGAGTAAGGAGGCCCTACACCTACTCAGTGGGATTACTGGACGTGCATCCTCCACCCTGACAGCTTCCCGGGTCGTGCCTATGTGTCGACCCGCCACCACAATTGTGGATTACCAGGGCAATGGGGTACTCAGAGCCGAGCCCATGGAAGTCTATGGGGATTGTCACAGGTAGCTGTGGCTCGGTCTGTGGCCCTGGCGGTCTGGCGTATGTTGGGGAATATTTACAGGGGATATTTATATACAGTTCGTGACGCCACCTGTAGTCTTCTGGTAATTTATACCAGCGCTGCTGTAGATCTCTGAGGGGATGGTGATGCAGCTAGATGTTGGGTCCCCTACAGGTGGGACTGGTCCCTCAGATCGGGAGTTAGGTAGGGATTGTGCAGGCATGCAATAATAACTCAGTCTCACACGGTCAGCGTCTTTCCATACCTTTACTTGTAAGATGTTCAAGCAGGTCCCAGGGAGGCTGATGGGGTTGGTGGAGGATGAGCTTTGAGGCAACAGCTAAGCAACTTAGGGGCCTCCTTTACTTTCAACACACTGATGAGTACAACCAGCTTGCAGCGTAGTTCTCTCAATAACTCCAGCTTATCCAAAGCTGTATTTCCCAGTCAGGTTTGTGTTAGGAGCCTTTCTATGAGGGAGCTGAATTCTTATTTTGTCCTGCAGAGACTCAAAGTCTTCACTTCCCCTGACCCCAGTTACGTACTGACTATAAGGGGCTTGTTTGCCGCGACCTAGGGTCCGGTAAATCTCTGGTTTTCTCTTCACTATGCTTGTAGCTAATAGTGATCCTTCGGTCCCCAGTAACCGGTAGCAATGTGCAGGACTCTTCCAAGCCAAACGCACTTTTCCAATAATCTTCCTTCCACTTTGCCCTTCGATTTGCTCGACTCTTAAGAGATAGTTCAGTCTTTCTTCCAGTGGGGCACAGCTCTGACTAGACTAAGGTGAATTAGGCCACCTGTACCAGCCTCCACGTTCTGAACTGAAGACAGGCTCAAACTGGACACGTCTACTCTGTCCAAGGACAGGAAACTGACTGACTAGAATCACTCCCTTCCACACCCCTGCTGGGTGTGTCAGAAGTGTACATGATGTCATGAAGAGACCTTAACTGTTACCTCTCCACTCATCCTCCTGGTATTGTGTACCAGGGCTACACATTCCCCCATGGTAAACGACAGCACTCCCGGGCTGTAAAATATAAAGAGACATTTTTGTTTATGCATGAAAACATTAAACAATTAACATTGGTTCGTCCCATCCGGGAGGTGAGGATATCTTGAACGTTGCAAACATTATAGAAAAATACAAGTATTAAATAGCATTCAATAAATATACAGTATTCCTTGTGAAGGACCCGCACCAAACCTTCAACGTGGGTCCTGGGTGGGCTGCAGGACATCCGAATGCAGACCTCACTCAGTGCCACACCACACGGGTTTTTGGTTCAGAGGTAAGTCAAGGTTTCATGTGAAACCATTAAAAAGGCACTTTAATGCAACTATTTACAGGATACAGTTTTTGGGCTGGCTCAGTCCTCAGCCTCTGAGTCCATTGTTAAACGAAGACATAATAGGGAAAAACACATTTATATATATAGACTTTTTACAATGTTCACATAAATTCGTTATAACTACTGCTGATATCTAATGGGTAATTTCCCTTTTGTGATTCTCTCTGATCTACGTGGTGTAGTTTCAGGTATATCAAGTTGCGATCTGTCTGCACTGCGTAACGGCAAACTATAGAACTGCCTTAATCTTTCTATGGATCTGGCAAGCGTACTGATGGCTGGGCGGTGTGAGTCAGCTTCACCAGGAGATCCCATAGTATGGGGCGCTGCTTCAGATGATCCATCTTGAGGTTCCACAGGTTGAGGTGTTGCTGGGATGGGTAACTCCTGAGCGGGCTCAACTGGTACCACAGGCACAACTGGAGGTAAAACTTCCTCTTGTGGCTGATAAAACTGCAACACTGGAATTATCACAGCATCTCCCAGTCGGGGCCAATCCGCAGGAAAATCTCCCAGATCTGTGTGTAGGACCTCTTCCTTTCTTTCTCCTTGATTGAGGACAGGGTTCTTTTCACAACGCTTTAAGTGTTCTGGACACAACTTCAAATGATCTCTGGACACAGTGATTGTTGTTCTTCCTCCGTCTTTACTGACGACACAAACTTTTCTGTTGTCATATTTAGAATCTTGTATGACGTAGGGTTCTTGCTCCCACTGATTATCCAATTTGTGCATCTTCCTCTTTCTTTTTAATACTACCTCTCCAGGCATCAAAGGCTTGGCAGGAGCATTTCGGTTGTAAACATCTTCCTGTTTCTCCCGTGCCTTATTGAGACTTTCCTCCACACAGATTTGTACTCTTCTGTATTGCTCTTGCCGATTGACGTCCCAGTTTTCAACAGCGTCGTCTGCCTCCGGTTCTACCACTCCAAGTTCTAAATCCATTGGTAGTTTTCCGGGCCTTGCTCTCATAAGATAGGCTGGAGTGCAGTTAGTTGAGCTTACAGGTATATGATTATACAAATCAACCAAATCAGGCAGTAAATCCGGCCATCGATTCCTGTCTTCCAACGGTATGGATCTCAACAAGTCAAGGACAATATGGTTCATCTTTTCACAAAGACCGTTGGTTTGAGGGTGGTATGGTGTCGTTCTAATTTTCTTGCACCCGTACATATGACAGAATTCCTTGAATAAATCGGCTTCAAAAGCAGGTCCCTGATCGGTTAATACTTGCTCTGGATACCCATGCGGTCTGCAGAAGCTTGCTTGAAAGGTCTTCGCGGCCGTCACTGCGGTCTGGTCCTTCACTGGAACGACTACCAGAAATCTGGAGTAATGGTCCACCATGGTCAAGGCGTATGAGTATCCAGATCTACTTGGCGACAATTTGACGTGGTCCAGGGCCACAATCTCCAGGGAACGAGTCGTCCGGATAGGTTGCAGGGGGGCCTTCTGACTTCCGTAGTCCTTTCTTCTGAGACCACAGGGTCCACAGTTCCGACACCACCTCTCGATGGAGCTGCGCATCCCTACCCAGTAGAACCGGCATCTCAACAGGGTCTCCAGCTTTCTCCAGCCAAAGTGTCCTGCTTGATCGTGGTACGCTTCCAACACCATTGGGACGTCTGCCTTGGGGACCACGATTTGCCAGACCATCTCATGGGTTCTGGGGTTGACGTATCTTCTGCACAACTTCTCACGGTATAGGAACAACCTGCTTTTCTCGTTCCACAGGAGCTTGGCTGACATAGGTGCATCCTTTTCCAAGGAGGAACCTTCCTGTTTTAACAACTCCTTGATGCGGCTGACCACTGGATCACTGTCCTGAGTCTCTTTCCAGCTGTGATGGGGTAAAGGATTTAATGTTGCACCATACTGCTTTCTGTGAACTCGATGCTCGTGGACTACCCCATTTCGATGGAACGCGGGTAGCTCAATTTCTTCCAGGTCGTCCGATTCTTCTTCCGTATCAGAGTCATGCGGCATTCGGGACAACGCATCAGCATTAGCATTCTTTCGACCTGCCCGGTACTTGATAGTAAACTGATAATTGGACAACCGGGCCATCCATCGCTGCTCCATGGCACCCAGCTTGGCGGTTTCCAGGTGCGTTAACGGGTTGTTGTCTGTGTACGCCGTGAACTTATTGGAGGCCAGATAGTGCTTAAATCTTTCAGTAATGGCCCAGACCAGCGCCAGAAACTCCAGCTTGAAGCTGCTATAATTTTCCGGATTCCTCTCCGTTGGCCTGAGTTTTCTGCTAGCATAAGCGATGACTTTTTCTTGGCCATTCTGCTTCTGACTGAGAACTGCTCCCAACCCTTCATTACTGGCGTCGGTGTACAACAGGAACGGTTGGCTGTAATCAGGATAGGTTAAGATCTCATCACCTGTCAGGATCTCTTTCATCTTTTGGAATGCTTCAGCCTGTTCTTTACCCCAATTAAAGGGAGGGTTTCTGCTCTTCAGGGATTGTCCTACTAGGAGGTCCTGTAAAGGAGCTGCCTTCTTCGTGTAATCTTTCACGAATCTCCTGTAGTAACCCGTTAGTCCCAGGAACTGTCGCACTTCCTTAAGGTTCTTCGGCTCCGGCCACTTCTGGATGGCAGTGACTTTCTCTGGGTCCGGCGCTACTCCTTCCGAACTGACGATGTGCCCCAAGTATTGTACCTTCTGCTTGAGTAGATGGCATTTTGAGGGTTTTAATTTCATCCCGTACCTGGACAGGGACTCGAATACTTCTGCCAGGTGCTTCAGATGGTCCTCATATGTCTTGGAATACACGATAACGTCGTCTAGGTATAGCAGCACGGTTTCAAAATTGAGATGTCCCAGACAATTTTCCATCACTCTCTGAAATGTTCCTGGGGCACTGCTGAGCCCAAACGGCATTCTGTCGAACTCACAGAGCCCCATTGGGGTGGTGAAAGCCGTTTTCTCACGATCCTCCTCAGCCACAGCCACTTGCCAGTAACCACTAGTCAGATCGAGGGTAGAAAAGTAGTTAGCCGTTTTCAGAGCAGCTAATGATTCCTCTATACGTGGTAACGGGTATGCATCCTTGTGTGTTATGCGGTTCACCTGCCTGTAATCCACACACATTCTCATACTACCATCTTTCTTTTTAACCAGAACTAGAGGGGCTGCCCAGGGGCTACAACTATCCCTTATCACCCCAGCTTTCTTCATATCATTCAACATTTCTTTAGCCTTCTGATAATGAGCTGGAGGTATGGGCCTATACCGCTCTTTGATGGGAGGATGACTGCCTGTAGGGATGTGATGTTGTACTCCCTTAATTGTCCCAAAATCAAGTGGATTTTTGCTAAACACTTGGGCGTACTCTTGCACCACCCGTAATACCCCTTGCTTCTGGTGAGCGGGAGTGGTGTCCGTCCCAACATGGAGTTGCTGACACCATTCCGCCACCTGAGTTGCTGGGTCATTGTCCTCCTCTATTTGACAGGAGTCTAAGGACTCAGCCGGGAGAATAGAATTATTATCAACAGCATGAAGTTTAGCAATGGTTGCAAAACGGGGTAAATTTACCTCATCATCTCCCCAATTGAGAAGCCGTACCGGTACTCTTCCATTCACCACTTCTACTACTCCTCTAGCAGTCATAAGTGTAGGTCTATGTTCCGAATGGTGGGGTTCTACTACAGCTTGGTAATTCTGTCCTCTCAGACCTATGGCTGCCCTGCACCAAATGATCATTTCACTCATTGGGGTATCACAATAGGATCCGAGTCAGTGACCCGTACATTACCAATTTCGCCGTCGGTAAGCTTCGCTTGCTGCTGACACACCAGGGCCCGGATCTCTCTTTGGATTACTCCTCTCTGCCTTGGTCGGGCAATCTCAGCGAGCTGTTGGAGCAAGAACACAACTTCTCCCAAACAATTACCGATAATGTTAGTACCCAAAATGATATTTAAACCGTTCTCCTCATTTACAGTCTTTACTACCAGAAGCCCTTGGTCTTTCAACTCCTCTCTGCCCACCTTTACATCTACACATTTTGTTCCGAGTACTTCTACAGGAAGACCATTCGAAGCATACACAGTAAAGTCAAGGCTCGGAGGTTTAAGACTGTCCATTGACCAGTACTTGGTATATAGAGCATCAGGTATTAGGGTCACCTGGGACCCAGTGTCTAACAATGCTGGAACAGCAATACCATCTAGAATAATAGACAGGTAGGGTCGCCCGCCCACATACCTGCGGTTCCAGTCTAGGGGGCCTGACGGGTATTCTCCTGGGTGTTGGCCCTTGGACCCAGGTTCTGCCCGTTTAAAGGACACTGTGTAGACAGATGACCTTTCCGGTTGCAGCGATAACAGATGATCTCTCGACAAGAAGGGTGTTGATCAGAGGTTGCTCCTGGGGGTGGCGTTGTCCTCCTCCGGGGGGGTGACGTCTTCTTTCTTCTCCGATGCATCCACGGGACGTCTTCTGGGCAGTCGGCTAACGAGATCTTTCCTTCCTCCTCTTTCCGCAGCTGCAGGGCACTCATCACAGTGGCCAGATTTTTAGTCAGCTGGCGCACCTCTGAGCGCAGACAGTCCAATTCACTAGGAGGTGTCACCTGCGTTTTGGTTTCTGCCACTAGCGGGGAACAGGGGGTTACTGCCGGTTCCAGAGTGACTTCACCCTGATGATGTTGGGTGGCCACCTCAGGTTTGCCCAGGGGCCGCAGCCCTTTTATTGCCATGTCCTTTAGGGCATCAAAGGTAGCATCCGGATGATCTAAGGACCACCAATTTACAGTTCTGCGTTCCTCTTGGGATCTCAATCCCTGTATAAATTGTTCTTTCAGCATTCTATTCTCGTCGATAGCATTTAAATTGTTAATTTGCTTGAGGGCTCTCAGGGCTCCCTGTAGTCGGCAAGCATAGTCCCGGATGCTGTCACCTGGCTGTTGTGAGCAGTGATAGAAGGCCATCCGGAGATCCGTTTCTGTGCGGTCTTCAAATATGGCATGCAGCTTCAGGAAGATCGCAGGTACCGACTCCTGATCAACGGTATCCCAAGTCTCCACTTCCCTCTCAGCAGCGCCAGTTAGCTGCCCTATTAGCACAGCAGCTTTTTGTCTCTCAGGCATGGAGTACATTTCTAGGATGCTGCATAACTTCCGCTTGAAGCCTGCTAAAGTGCCTGGCCCACCGCTGTATTGGGGAAGCCATTTCGCCCCAGGCATATATGGGAGCATTAGTGGCATGATCGGGACTACCGGACTGGGTGCAGGGCCTGCGCCCCCATCTGGCGCTACAATACCAGACGGTGCGGGATTGGGGCCTCCGGCCGGGGCCGCACTGTCAGCCGGTTGTTGTGACATCTTAGCGCCCCCTTGGTTAAACGGAGCCTACCGGTTTCAGACGCTGCTATTTCACAGGCACCGCAGTGGGAACAGGACCTTCGTCGCAGGCGCTCTGATGTCAGAGCGTTCACTTCCTGTTGCAGGACCTGCCGCTGAGTCAGAGCCGGGGGCGTGTCCAAGACTTTGCGCGCTCTTTCAGGTACGCCCACCTTCTTCTCCAGCGCCTGAGGGCGCGAATATGGCGACAAAAATGGCGATTTTGGCGCCAAAAGTGCAAACAGTCCTTTTTCACAAAAACACTCCACAGGCACACAGGGCTCGCAATGCTGCAAGTTTCGTATCCTGTTCGTGACGCCAAGTTTTTGTGTCGACCCGCCACCACAATTGTGGATTACCAGGGCAATGGGGTACTCAGAGCCGAGCCCATGGAAGTCTATGGGGATTGTCACAGGTAGCTGTGGCTCGGTCTGTGGCCCTGGCGGTCTGGCGTATGTTGGGGAATATTTACAGGGGATATTTATATACAGTTCGTGACGCCACCTGTAGTCTTCTGGTAATTTATACCAGCGCTGCTGTAGATCTCTGAGGGGATGGTGATGCAGCTAGATGTCGGGTCCCCTACAGGTGGGACTGGTCCCTCAGATCGGGAGTTAGGTAGGGATTGTGCAGGCATGCAATAATAACTCAGTCTCACACGGTCAGCGTCTTTCCATACCTTTACTTGTAAGATGTTCAAGCAGGTCCCAGGGAGGCTGATGGGGTTGGTGGAGGATGAGCTTTGAGGCAACAGCTAAGCAACTTAGGGGCCTCCTTTACTTTCAACACACTGATGAGTACAACCAGCTTGCAGCGTAGTTTCTCTCAATAACTCCAGCTTATCCAAAGCTGTATTTCCCAGTCAGGTTTGTGTTAGGAGCCTTTCTATGAGGGAGCTGAATTCTTATTTTGTCCTGCAGAGACTCAAAGTCTTCACTTCCCCTGACCCCAGTTACGTACTGACTATAAGGGGCTTGTTTGCCGCGACCTAGGGTCCGGTAAATCTCTGGTTTTCTCTTCACTATGCTTGTAGCTAATAGTGATCCTTCGGTCCCCAGTGACCGGTAGCAATGTGCAGGACTCTTCCAAGCCAAACGCACTTTTCCAATAATCTTCCTTCCACTTTGCCCTTCGATTTGCTCGACTCTTAAGAGATAGTTCAGTCTTTCTTCCAGTGGGGCACAGCTCTGACTAGACTAAGGTGAATTAGACCACCTGTACCAGCCTCCACTTTCTGAACTGCTGACAGGCTTAAACTGGACAAGTCTACTCTGTCCAAGGACAGGAAACTGACTGACTGAAATCACTCCCTTCCACACCCCTGCTGGGTGTGTCAGAAGTGTACATGATGTCATGAAGAGACCTTAACTGTTACCTCTCCACTCATCCTCCTGGTATTGTGTACCAGGGCTACACATTTACAACTTCACCATCAGTAAAGGTACAGAAAGAGACTTTCTTGTGTGTGTCTGCCTTATTGCTCCTGCACCCCTATATTACACCGCCATATACCCTGAGGGATCAGTCTCGCCTGTGGGAGACTTAACACCTTGCTGCCCAGTAACAACCCCTCAGAGGATCTACCCTGCAGCGCTGGTCATCCTGACCAGGAACCACAGGTGGCGTCACAAATATTTCTACAAACTTATAATCCCCTGTAAATATCCCCTTTTTAGTGAGCGCCCAGGGCAACGGACCGAGCTGTGCTACCCGTGATATCCCCCAGTGAAGTGAACGGGCTCGGTGCTGAGTACCCCACAGGCCCTGGCCGTTCGACTCAGCTGCGGCTTGGTTTTGTTCACACTGAGATCTGATTTGGTGGGTGGCGAGATCGTGTGATCTCAGTATTTTTGTAACCAGAATTGTTGGATTTTTGTAGGGTTTTCTGGGTTGCAGAAAGTAATCTCTCCTGTCCTTTCCTATTTAGTCAGCTTGTGGCCCCAGCGTTTGCTCAATCTGTTTTCTGCCTGCGTTTGTGTTTTCATCTTGTCTAACCGCCATTATATGTTTGGGGGCTTCCTATTTTCTTTGGGGATCTGCTCCAGGGCAGATAGCTTTCATCCTTCTGCCTTTAGGTGTAGTTATCTCTCAGGCTGTGACGAGGCGTCTAGGATCAACGTAGGAACACTCCACGGCTGCCTCTAGTTGTGTGGTTAGTTCAGGTTCCTGCAACCTATTAGTTACCAACATCTCAGGTGTTTGGCTGCCCTGCTGTTGTTCCTGTCCTCCTCAGCTACCGTACATAACAGATCCCTGCAGTCCCCACTGCTCCCAGTACAGACAGATCCCTGAAGTCCCCACTGCTCCCAGTACAGATCCCTGCGGTCCCCACTGCTCCCAGTACAGATCCCTGCGGTCCCCACTGCTCCCAGTACAGATCCCTGCGGTGCCCACTGCTCCCAGTACAGATCGCTGCAATCCCCACTTCTCCGGCACAGATCCCTGCAGTCCCCACTGCTCCCAGTACAGATCCCTGCGGTCCCCACTGCTCCCAGTACAGATCCCTGCAATCCCCACTGCTCTCGGCACAGATCCCTGTGGTCCCCACGCTCTTGCATCCTGTGTCCATGCTCCGGTACAGATCTGGTCCACTGCCAGATCCCTGGGTGCCCACTGCTCCAGTACAGATCCTGCAATCCCACTTCTCCGACAGATCCTGCAGCCCACGCTCAGTACAGATCCCTGCGGTCCCCACCTCAGTACATCCCTCAATCCACTGCTCCCGTACAGATCTGCGTCCCCATCTCCGACTGGTCCCCACTGCTCCCGGTACAGATCCCTGCGGTCCCCACTGCTCCCGGCACAGATCCCTGCGGTCCCCACTGCTCCCGGTACAGATCCCAGCGGTCCCCACTGCTCCAGGTACAGATCCCTGCGGTCCCCACTGCTCCCAGTA
This sequence comes from Oophaga sylvatica, assembly GCA_033576555.1. Taxonomy (NCBI): domain Eukaryota; kingdom Metazoa; phylum Chordata; class Amphibia; order Anura; family Dendrobatidae; genus Oophaga; species Oophaga sylvatica. The sequence goes on along the minus strand of JARQOD010000002.1, from coordinate 965,177 downwards.
CAGATCCCTGTGGTCCCCACTGCTCCCGGTACAGATCCCTGCGGTCCCCACTGCTCCCGGTAAGATCCCTGCGGTCCCCACTGCTCCCGGTACAGATCCCTGCGGTCCCCACTGCTCTCTGCACAGATCCCTGCGGTCCCCACTGCTCCCAGTACAGATCCCTGCGGTCCCCATTGCTCCCGGTACAGATCCCTGCGGTCCCCACTGCTCCCGGTACAGATCCCTGCGGTCCCCACTGCGCCCGGTACAGATCCCTGCGGTCCCCACTGCTCCCAGTACAGATCCCTGCGGTCCCCACTGCTCCCGGTACAGATCCCTGTGGTCCCCACTGCTCCCGTTACAGATCTCTGTGGTCCCCACTGCTCCCAGTACAGATCCCTGCGGTCCCCACTGCTCCCGGTACAGATCCCTGCGGTCCCCACTGCTCTCTGCACAGATCCCTGCGGTCCCCACTGCTCCCAGTACAGATCCCTGCGGTCCCCACTGCTCCCGGTACAGATCCCTGCGGTCCCCACTGCTCCCGGTACAGATCCCTGCGGTCCCCACTGCGCCCGGTACAGATCCCTGCGGTCCCCACTGCTCCCAGTACAGATCCCTGCGGTCCCCACTGCTCTCTGCACAGATCCCTGCGTTCCCCACTGCTCCCAGTACAGATCCCTGCGGTCCCCACTGCTCCCAGTACAGATCCCTGCTGTCTCCACTGCTCAGACAGATCCGTGTCCATGCTCCCTTACAGATCCCTGCGGTCCCCACTGCCCAGTACAGTCCCGCGGTCCACTGCTCCCTACAGATCCAGTACCCACTCTCCCGTCAGACCTGCGTCCCCACTGCCCCCAGTACAGATCCCTGCGGTCCCCACTACTCCCAGTACAGATCCCTGCGGTTCCCACTGCCCCCAGTACAGATCCCTGCAGTCTCCACTGCTTCCGGTACAGATCCTTGCTGTCCCCACTGCTCCCAGTACAGATCCCTGCGGTCCCCACTGCTCCCGGTACATATCCCTGTGGTCCCCACTGCTCCCGGTACAGATCCCTGTGGTCCCCACTGCTCCAGGTACAGATCCCTGTGGTCCCCACTGCTCCTGGTACAGATCCCTGCGGTCCCCACAGCTCCCGGTACAGATCCCTGCGGTCCCCACTGCTCCCGGTACAGATCCCTGCGGTCCCCACTGCTCCCGGTACAGATCCCTGTGGTCCCCACTGCTCCCAGTACAGATCCCTGCGGTCTCCACTGCTCCCAGTACAGATCCCTGCGGTCTCCACTGCTCCCAGTATAGATCCCTGTGGCCCCCACTGCTCCCAGTACAGATCCCTGCAATCCCCACTGCATCCAGAACAGATCCCTGCGGTCCCCACTGCTCCCAGTACAGATCCCTGCGGTCCCATGCTCCCATATAGATCCCTGTGCCCCCATGCTCCGTACAGATCCTGCACCCACTGCTCCAGAACAGATCCTGCGGTCCCATGCCAATACAGATCCCTGCGGTCCCCACTGCTCCAACAGATCCCTGCGGTCCCACTGCTCCAGTACAGATCCCTGCAGTCCTTACTGCCATGTTTCTGTAATGCCCACCACATCGTATTCTGTGACCGTCATAAGAGTCTCCAGTTCATCCATTTTGTTTGCTAGACTTCTTGCATTTGCCAGCAGACATTTAATATTCTTGGCACGTTTGTTACTCCTACTCAGCTCCCTGCTTTCTTGCATATTCCAGCCCCCAAATCCTCATTTACCCCTACTGCCTCTGTAGAGCCCAGCTGTGCATGGAGTCTTACTTCCCAGAGGGATGCACCGAAGGTAATGACCACTAGAGGACCCAATATGCATACACACATCTTCACCAATCCCTAGAGCCACCAGAGGGAGCCTTTGTAGTGTATATAAGGATGGTGAAGTCACAGGAAGTTAGTTAGTCTGAGGGCTGCAGTCAGTCGTCACCTCAGAGAGCTCACAGATCAGTTCTCTCAGGAAAGAGAGGAGAGTTGTTAGTTCTCTTGGAGAGGAGAGAGAGAGAGAACAACAGTTGTTGAAAGAACCTGAAATCTGCAGCTCCAAGCTTAGTTCAACGTGTGGAGGCTAGTACATGTGGAAAGGTAGCCACTCCAGCCTAGTCAGAACTGAGTCAACCGAGTGCAGTTCAGTGAGCAAGCGTGCCAACGCTTTGAGAGCGGTGAAGAAAGGAAAGAAGCAGTCCACCATCTGCTAGAGTGTGCTTATGTGAGGGTCGAGTAGGACGAAAGGCGAGTGGAAAAGAAGAGAGTGACAGAGGTGGAAATAGCATTGATAGCTTACCTCTACTCTGATTAACCGGACGCCGCGTCCGAGCTTGCTGGATACTTCACAACTAGCAGGAGATACCGGAGACCCTGCGGGACTACAAGTCGCAGGAGCCCATAGGTGTTGATACGTGGCTGGGTTAGGAAGACAGGAGTCTGGCAGGAACAGCCATTTGAGACTGTGTTCTTCCAATAGAAAGCCCTATACAAAATCAGCCGGGTGTAAAGTTGAAGACAGAGTTAGACCTCGTTACATACAGGTCAGAGACTCACATTACAGGAGAGAGGAGGCCCTACACTTACTCAGTGGGAAGAACTGGACGTGCATCCTTCACCCTGCCAGCACCCCGGGACGTGCCTGCCATTCCATCAGTAAAGGTACAGAAAGAGACTTTTGTGTGTGTCTACCTTATTACTCCCGCTGCTGAACTCCCCTCCTCCATCCTGCACCCCTACACTCCGTTTACCCTGAAGGACCCCAGCCTTGCCTGTGGAAGGCTTAAAACCTTGCTGCCCAACATCAACCCTTCAGCGGATCTGTATAGCAGCGCTGGTCACCCTGACCAGGAACCACAGGTGGCGTCACGAACATTCTACAAATACTTTAATCCCCTGTAAATATACCCCCTTTTCAGTGAGCGCCCAGGGCCACGGACCGAGCTGTGTCGCCGTGACATCCCCCATAGAAGTGAATGGGCTCGGTGCCAAGTACCCCACAGGCCCTGGCGGGCGACTCATCTTTTGGCGTCACGAACAGGATTCTGAAGCTCGTTATAAGCGAGTCCTGTGTGCCTGAGTTGGACTGTTTTGTGCAAAAAGACTGTATTGCTATTTGTAAACATTTCCCGCCATTGTCCGCCATTGCCCGCCAAATTGCAGCGTTACGGCGCGAAGAGAAGGGGGCGTACCTGTAAAAAGCGCGCTGAGTCCCGGACACGCCCCCAACGCTGACGCGGCGGCAGGTCCTGTGGAGAGCTTCAGTGAACGCTCTGACGTCAGAGCGCCGGCGACGCAGGTCCTTCTACACCGCTGTGCCCTGCGGAGCTGCGGCCTTCAGAGAAGGTAGGCCACGTTTAACTAGGGGGCGCAGACAAGTCTCAGCAGCAGGCCGACAGCGCGGCCCAGGCTGACCGCCCCAATGACTTACCCATCGGCGCTGCTGCGCAGGATGGAAACGCTGGCCGCTCACCAGGTCCTGTGGCCCCGATAGTACCGCTGACGCTGCCATACATGCCTGGAGCAAAGTGGCTTCCCCAGTACAGCGGTAAGCCAGATACCCTGTCAGGGTTCAAGCGCAAAATATGCAGTATAATGGACATGTACCCTATGACAGAAAGGCAGAGAGCTGCAGTGGAGGTGGGACAATTGACTGGTGCTGCAGAGAGAGAAGTAGAGACATGGTCAGCTGCAGACCAGGAATCAGTGCTTGTAATTTTCTTAAAGCTACAGACTATCTTTGAGGACGGCACTGAAACAGATCTCCGGATGAGGTTTTACCAATGCTCCCAGAAACCAGATGATAGTATTAGGGACTACGCCTGCCGACTACAGGGGGCCCTGCGAGCTCTCAAACAGGTTAACCCCATAAGTGTCATCAATGAAAATAAAATGTTAAAGGAGCAATTTGTACAGGGACTGAGGTCCCAAGCTGAAAGCAGAACTGTGCACTGGTGGTCCTTGGATCATCCTGATGCTACCTTTGATGACCTTAAGGATATGGCTATAAAAGGACTGCGACCCCTGGAAACTCCCGAGATGGCAACCCAGTGTCACCCGGGTGAAGCCACTCTAAAGCCAGCAGCATCCACCTTTTCCCCGCTGGTTGCGGAAGCCAAAACGCAGGTGGCGCCCCCTACTGAGCTGGACTGTCTGCGCTCAGAAGTGTGCCAGCTGACCAAAAACCTGGCCACTGTAATGAGTGCCCTGCAACTGCGAAAGGAGGAGGAAGGAAAGATCCTGCTAGCCGACTGCCCAGAGGATGTCCCTTGGATGAGCCGGAGGAGAAGAAGGACGTCGCCCCACCGGAGGAGGATAACGCCACCCCCAGGAGCGACCCCCGACCAGCACCATCCTCGCCGAGAGATCATCTGCTACCGTTGCCACAGAGAAGGTCATCCAGCACGTCGGTGTCCTTTAAACGAGCAGATCCTGGGTCCGAGGGCCACACCCAGGACTAGACTCTTCAGGCCCCTCAGACTGGAACCGCAGGTTTGTGGGAGGAAGACCATACCTGTCCATCATACTGGACGGGATCGCAATCTCTGCCCTGCTGGACACTGGATCTCAGGTAACCATCATACCTGATGTCCTGTATAATAGATTTTGCTCCATGGACAGTCTCCAGCCCCCGAGCCCTGACTTTGCTGTGTACGCCTCTAATGGTCTCCCTGTTGATATACTCGGAGCCAAAAACGTGGACGTAAAAGTGGGTAAAGTGGAGCTGAAGAACCAGTGACTCTTAGTAGTAAAAACTGTAAATGAGGAAAATGGCTTAAATGTGGTTTTAGGTACTAACATTATCAGTAACTGTTTGGAGGAAGTTGTGTTTTTGCTCCAACAGCTCGCCGATATTGCCAGGCCAAAGCAGAAGGGAGTGATCCAGAAGGAGATCCGGGCCCTGATGTGCCAGCAGCAAGTGAAACTGACCGGTGGTGAGATTGGTAATGTACGGGTAACAGACCCGAACCCCATTGTGATACCCCCAATGAGTGAAATGCTTATATGGTGTAGAGCAGCAATAGGTCTGAGAGGACAGAACTACCAAGCAGTAGTAGAGCCCCATTGTTCAGAACATAGACCTACACTCTTGACTGCCAGAGGGGTAGTGGAGGTACGAAATGGGAGGGTGCCAGTGCGTCTTCTCAACTGGGGAGAAGATGAAGTGAACTTACCACGATATGCCACTGTTGCTTAATTACATGCAGTAGATAACATCTCCATTCACACGACGGAGTCCTTAACCTCCCCACAACCAGCGGAGGATAACGGCCCAGCAACCCAGGTGGAGGATTGGTGTCAACAGCTCCATGTCGGGACAGACACCACTCCAGCCCACCAGAAACGGAGTACTTTGAGTGGTACAGGAGTACACACAGGTATTTAGCAAACACCCACTTGACTTTGGGACAATTAAGGTAGTGCAACACTATATCCCTACAGGCAGTCATCCTCCCATCAAAGAGCGGTACAGGCCTATACCTCCAGCACACTACCAGAAAGCCAAGGAGATGTTGCGAGACATGAAGGAAGCAGGGGTGATAAGGGATAGTTGTAGTCCCTGGGCAGCACCTCTAGTCCTAGTCAGGAAAAAGGATGGAAGCATGAGAATGTGTGTAGATTACAGACAAGTAAATCGCATTACACATAAAGATGTGAGTCGCACTTAGTACCAGGGCTGTGGGGTACTCGGCACCGAGCCCATGAAAGTCTATGGGATTTGTCACTGGCAGCAGGACTCGGTCCATGGCCCTGGGCGCTCATACAATGGGGGATATTTACAGGGGAATGGTAGTTTGGATAGTTCGTGACGCCACCCGTGGTATCTGATCAATTGGACCAGCGCTGCTATATGGATCTTCACAGGAGATGTTATGGGGCAGCTAGATGGTAGGTCTCCCACAGGTGAGACCGGTCCCTGGAAGTCTATGGTGGTGCAGGGTGTAGTAAATGAAACAGTCTCACACAAGGCAATCTCTTTCCATACCTTTACTTGCAGATGTTTCAGGCAGGTCCCGGGAAGCTGGTCGGGGTGGAGAATGCACATTCAGATAAACCGCTGAGCAGGTTAGAGGCCTCCTTTAACTCTATATGTGTGTGAGTATAAACTTGCATGAAGTCAAGTTAACTCTGTTAATCTCCAGCTCGTTCAATAGCTGTAACGCCCGGCCGACATTGTGGTAGAGCCTTTTGTGTCTCTGATGCTCAGATGTTGGAAAGAACTAAGTCGTTAGGGCTGATCAGCCTTGCCCGTCTTGTTCTCCCTGACTCCGTTTACGTATCAGCGCTTAGGGCTACCTTCTGTGACTTGAAGTCCAGGAGGATTCCGGTGTTTCTTATTACTAGGCATAAAGCACTAGCAACGCTTCGGACCCCGGTGTCCGGTGAATTAGTGCGGGTAATCCGGTACCTGATGCACTACTCTCTATCTTTCTCCACTGTGCCTCTCGTCCTGCTCTTGCTCTTAACATAAGCACAAGTAGCGATGATGTAAAATGCCAGCTTTCCTCCAGAGCTCACTGAACAGTTCCTAGTACACTCACTGTTGTAGCTCCTGTGATTCCCTTCTTTCTCTCCTTTCTCAGACCCTGTCCAGAGCAGCGCACAGGTACTCTGTCGACTGTGTAAATGCTGTAGCTCCGAGAGTCACCTTCCTCAGACTCTGTCCAGAGCAGCGCACAGGAACTCTGTCAACTGTGTACACGCTGTAGCTCCGAGAGTTACTTTCCTCTTTTCAAAGAATACAGGTAGCTTGTGCTGAGGTACTGGCTTTGTAGTTCTGACTGGGCTAGAGTGACTCCTTACACTCAAACCAGACTCCACTTCATGAACTTGCTCTGCCAGAATCTAGTCTGCACTCCTCTTCCTCCAAGACTAGACTGAAGTGATACTGAACGGTGTGTCTTGTCCTGAGTCAGGAACTAGACTGAACTCTGACTGAACTCCTCTCCCTCCAAGTCCAGACTGACTTGCACTGTCCTAAGACAGGAAGCTTGAATGACCCTGACTGCTACGTGTCACTACCTTTTATACCCCTAGTGGGTGTGTTGGGAAATGTAAGTGACGTGAATGAATATCAAGCTTCACGGTTACCTTCTTGTGCATTTTCCTGGAATATGTGTGCCTGGCGTAGCTGGGCCACACATCCCCCCTTGGTTAAACACAGCACTCCCGGGCTGTAAAAGAGAAAAGAAAACATTTTGTTTTGCATATAACATCAAACAGTTTTAACTCTTCCCTTGCGGGAGGTAAGGATTCTTGAACGTTACACTGTATACATAGAAAGGTACAAAAGTATCAAAAAACACTTTCATAAATACAAGACAGATTCTTGTGGAGGACCCGCACCAAAAACCTCCCACGTGGGTCCTGGGTGGGCTGCAGGACTTCTGACTGCAGACCTCACTCTAGGCCACACCATACGGGTTTTTCTTCAGAGGTAGTTTAGGTTTTTTTGTAAAACCAAGATGTAGCACCGAAGCGCAAACTATTTACATTAAAAGTTTTTGGGCTGGCACAGTCCACAGCCACGCAGTCCATTGCATGATAAAACATTTCACATATAACATTTCAAGAGATATTAATTTTTTTTTTTTAACTCTTTAGCTTTTTACATTTTCTGATGCAGTAAACCCTTGTCTGGGTCATACTAAACTAGTTTACTAGAACTACTCTTGATAACGAATAGGTAACCTTCCTTTCGTTGTACGTTCTGACCTACGTGGAGTGGTGTCAAGTGTAGTAGTCTCTAGCCTATCTGCTCTGTGTGCCGGCAAACTGTAAACACGACTCCACCTTTCTAGGGATCTGGCAAGCATGCTAGCGACTGGGCGATGCGGTACTGCTCCACCAGGGGTTTCCACTTCTTGTGGTGCTGCCTCTTGTGGTTCCGCTGCTTGGGATCCCAATGGTTGAGGGTCTGCCGGAACAGGTCCTTCTGGAACTGACTCTACTGGCACAATTGGTATGACTGGATGTAGAGATTCTTCTTGCGGTTGATAAAACTGCAGCACAGGAATGATTACAGCTTCTCCCACTCTGGGCCAATCCGCAGGTAGATCTACCAGATCCGTATGTATGACCGCTTCATCATTTTCTTCCTGATTGACAAGCTGTTGGAGCAAAAACACAACTTCTCCCAGACAGTTACTGATAATGTTAGTACCTAAAATCACATTTAAGCCATTTTCCTCATTCACAGTCTTTACCACTAAGAGTCCCTGATCCTTCAGCTCCACTCTGCCCACCTTCACGTCCACGTTTTTGGCTCCGAGTACTTCAACAGGGAGACCATTAGAGGCGTACACTGTAAAGTCAGGGCTCGGGGGCTGGAGACTGTCCATGGACCAGAATTTATTATAAAGGACATCAGGTATGATGGTCACCTGAGATCCAGTGTCCAGCAGTGCAGGGATTGCGATCCCGTCCAGAATGATGGACAGGTAGGGCCTTCCACCTACAAACCTGCGGTTCCAGTCTAAGGGACCTGATGAGTCTACTCCTGGGTGTTGGCCCTCGGACCCAGGATCTGCTCGTTTAAAGGACACTGCTGAGCCATATGACCTTTTCGGTTGCAGCGGTAGCAGATGATCTCTCGGCGAGGATGGTGCTGATCAGGGGTCGCTCCTGGGGGTGGCGTTGTCCTCCTCCGGTGAGGCGACGTCCTCCTTTTCCTCCGGCTCATCCAAGGGACATCCTCTGGGCAGTCGGCTAGCAGGATCTTTCCTCCTTCCTCTTTCCGCAGTTGCAGGGCACTCATTACAGTGGCCAGGTTTTTAGTCAGCTGGCACACTTCTGAGCGCAGACATTCCAACTCACTAGGGGGCACCACCTGCGTTTTGGCTTCTGCCACTAGCGGGGAAAAGGTGGGTACTGCCGGCTTTAGAGTGGCTTCACCCGGGTAATACTGGGTCGCCACTTCAGGCTTTTCCAGGTGTCGCAGTCCTTTTATAGCCATATTCTTTAAGGCATCAAAGGTAGCATCAGGATGATCCAAGGACCACCAGTTCACAGTCCTGCCCTCCTCTTGGGACCTCAGTCCCCGTACAAATTATTCTTTCAACATTTTGCTTTCATCAACGGCATTTATAGGGTTAACCTGTTTGAGAGCTCGCAGGGCCCCCTGTAGTCGGCAGGCGTAGTCCCTAATACTGTCACCCGGTCCCTGGAAGCACTGATAAAATGCCATCCGGAGATCTGTTTCAGTGCGGTCCTCAAAGATGGCCTGTAGCTTTAAGAGTATCGCAGGTACCGACTCCTGGTCTGCAATGGGCCAAGTCTCTACTTCTCTCTCAGCAGCACCAGCTAACTGTCCTATTACCACTGCAGCTCTTTGCTTCTCTGTCATTGAGTACATGTCCATTATACTGCATATTTTCCGTTTGAACACTGACAGGGTGTCTGGCTCGCCGCTGTACTGAGGGAGCCACTTCGCTCCAGGCATGTATGGGAGCGTTAGGGGCATGAGCGGGACCACAGGACCGGGTGAGGGACCCACATTTCCATCCTGCGCTACAACGCCCAGCGGTAAGTCATTGGGGCCCCCGGCTGGGGCCGCGCTGTCTGCCGGTTGTTGCGACATGTTGGCGTCCCCCTGTTTAATCTGAGCCTACCTTTTCCATAGGCTGCAGCCTCCAGATACAGCGGTGGAGACAGGACCTGTGTCGCTGGCGCTCTGATGTCAGAGCGTTTACTTCGCTTTCCCAGGACCTGCCGCCGCGTCAGCGTTGGGGGCGTGGCTAGGGAACAGCGCGCTCTTTCAGGTACGCCCACCAATGCACGCCCACATTCTTCACCAGCGCCTGAGGGCGCGAATATGGCGGTAAAATGGCGATAAATGGCGCCAAAAATGACAAAACAGCAAACAGTCTTTTCTTGCATAAAACAGTCAATATAGGCAACACAGGACTCACAATTTTGCAAGCTTCGTATCCTGTTCGTGACGCCAAAAGATGAGTCGCACTTAGTACCAGGGCTGTGGGGTACTCGGCACCGAGCCCATGAAAGTCTATGGGATTTGTCACTGGCAGCAGGACTCGGTCCGTGGCCCTGGGCGCTCATACAATGGGGGATATTTACAGGCGAATGGTAGTTTGGATAGTTTGTGACGCCACCCGTGGTATCTGATCAATTGGACCAGCGCTGCTATATGGATCTTCACAGGGGATGTTATGGGGCAGCTAGATGGTAGGTCTCCCACAGGTGAGACTGGTCCCTGGAAGTCTATGGTGGTGCAGGGTGTAGTAAATGAAACAGTCTCACACAAGGCAATCTCTTTCCATACCTTTACTTGTACATGTTTCAGGCAGGTCCCGGGGAGCTGGTCGGGGTGGAGAATGCACATTCAGGATAACCGCGGAGCAGGTTAGAGGCCTCCTTTAACCTTGTATATGTGTGAGTACAAACTTGCATGAAGTCAAGTTAACTCTGTTAATCTCCAGCTCGTTCAATAGCTGCAACGCCCGGCCGACATTGTGGTAGTGTCACGCTGTCTAATGATATGTATACAATGTCAGTAAACTATTAATACAGGAACAACACTCTATACAACAACTAGTATAGCAACATCAGCATGTAAGTATAGAATAGATTTACCTGACACGATATCTGCTGAACTCAGGGTTAATCTTGAGGACTTGATGAGCTGAAACAGGAAAGAGGTGGACCGGGATCTAACCTGACCCTAAACTGGGGTCCTAACTAATCCCTCACCTTGGAGGTACTGATAATGGTTCAGAGGTCCAAGTCTCCAACCTAACCCTGTCTCCTATCAGACCCTGAACCCTGTAATCAGTCCTAAGAAGGATCCTGACTACCACCAAAGGGATATGGGCTGATCTTAGCTAAATACACAGATTAGACATATAAGACAGACAGGATAACACTCGCTTGCATACACACTCAAACACCAAAGGAACATAAATGGTCTGGGAAATAAACTCTAACCAAGTTGAGCTTAGAACAACTAAGGAGCTCACAACTAAAGTCTATACAGATTCATTCCTATCTGTGGTCTGCATGAAGGTTTCACTGGCAACTCCCCAAGCAGACAACCAGGAATTTAAAGGAAACCAATCAACAAATAATCAATTGCAGCCGGGAGAAACTGCACCCAGTCCCAGAACCGAGCACAGACAGAATTAACTCCCTAGCTGCCAAACACAAAGAAACAGCAGCTCAGCTGTGAGAAGTCAAAATGTGCAACCGCGACGATCTTCGTGGCAATGCACACATGACAGTACCCCCCCTTCTACGAGGGGCCTCCGGACCCTCAGGGCCAGGCCTTCCCGGGTGAGTTCTGTGGAAGGTCCGAACCAAACGATCTGCTTTAACATCAGACGCAGGGACCCACGTCCTCTCGTCTGGACCATACCTCTTCCAATGCACCAAGTACTGAAGGGACCGGCGATTCAGACGTGAGTCAATGATCTTTGATACTTGAAATTCCAAGTTACCATTGACCAACACAGGAGGAGGAGGTAGAGGTGACGGTATGACTGGTGCCACATACCTTTTAAGTAATGACTTGTGGAACACATTATGAATTTTAAACGTAGGAGGGAGGTCCAGACGAAATGCCACAGGATTAATTATGGAATTGATCCTGTACGGCCCGATGAATCTGGGACCCAGTTTCCAGGAGGGCACTTTAAGTTTTATATTCCTGGTAGACAACCATACCAGATCGTTCACATTCAGATCTGGACCAGAAACTCTCCTCCTATCAGCCATACGTTTGTAACGGTTCCCCATCGCACTCAGATTATTCAATACACCTCTCCACACAGAAGCAAGTGACGACGAGAAACGCTCCTCCTCAGGAACCCCAGAAGGGCCCCCCCCATTGAAAGTACAAAACTGGGGATGAAAACCATATGCCCCAAAAAACGGGGACTTACCAGTGGACTCGCTCCGCCTGTTGTTAAGAGCGAACTCTGCCAGAGGCAAGAAAGAAGACCAGTCCTCTTGGTTCTCTGAGACAAAACACCGGAGATATGTCTCTAAGCTCTGATTCAGACGCTCTGTCTGACCATTGGTCTGCGGATGAAAAGCCGAGGAAAATGACAATTGCATCCCCCGACGTAAACAAAATGCCCTCCAAAATTTGGACACAAACTGAGACCCCTATCTGACACCACATCAGAAGGCAACCCATGAAGTCTAACGATCTCCCTAATGAACACCTGCGCCAGAGTTTTAGCATTAGGGAGTGCAGGAAGAGCAACGAAATGTGCCATCTTACTGAACCTGTCAACAACCACCAGTATGACAGTATTCCCTGACGACGGAGGAAGGTCCGTAATGAAGTCCATAGACAAATGAGTCCATGGACGCTCCGGAAGTTTCAAGGGTAAAAGGGTCCCAGACGGACGGGTATGAGGGGTTTTAGAGCGAGCACACACCCCACATGACGCGACAAAAGTTATAACATCTTTATTAGCATTAGGCCACCAAAACCGGCGAGAAAGGAGATCTAAAGTAGCCTTACTCCCTGGATGTCCTGCTAGAGCAGAATTATGATGTGCCTCAATAACCTTTTGTCTCAACAGATTTGGGACAAACAGTCTCCCTGGAGGTCCTGCAGGGGCGTCCCCCTGAGCCTCTAACACCTCCTCCTCAAGCTCAGAAAATACAGCCGACACTACCACCCCCTCCTGAAGGATAGGACTCGGGTCATCCGTTTTCCCGGCCCCTGGGAAACTGCGAGACAAGGCATCAGCCTTTACATTCTTAGACCCTGGGCGATAAGTGACGACAAAATTAAACCTGGTAAAAAACAACGACCATCGAGCTTGTCTGGAATTCAGACGCTTAGCGGATTCCAAATACAACAGGTTCTTGTGATCAGTAATAACGGTAACCGGGTGGACTGCCCCCTCCAAAAAGTGACGCCATTCTTCAAAAGCTAACTTAATGGCCAAAAGTTCCCTATTGCCGATATCATAATTCCTTTCGGCGGACGACAATTTCTTAGAAAAGAAAGCGCACGGATGCCATTTACCAGGGGACGGACCCTGGGACAATATAGCACCCACCCCTACGTCAGACGCTCCACCTCCACAATGAACGGCTGTGATGCATCTGGTTGGATGAGAACGGGTGCCGAAGCAAAACATTTCTTCAAAGAGGAAAAGGCTTGGCAAGCTTTGTCCGACCATTTAGAAAAATCCGTCCCTTTTCTTGTCATGTCAGTGAGAGGTTTGACGACAGATGAGAAATTACAAATAAATTTCCGGTAGTAGTTAGCAAACCCCAAAAAATGCTGCAGAGCCTTAAGATCCCCTGGCTGATCCCATTCAAGCACTGCTCTCACCTTTTCAGGGTCCATACGGAAACCGGAGGCTGACACCAAAAAACCCAAAAACTGAAGTTCCTGTACGGCAAATACACACTTCTCCAGTTTGGCGTATAATTTATTGTCTCGCAAGATCTGCAACACCTGTCTCACATGCTCCTGATGAGACACAAGATCTGGCGAGTAAATTAAAATGTCGTCCAAATATACAACCACAAACAGCCCCACAAGGTGACGAAAAATGTCATTAACAAAATGTTGGAATACTGCTGGTGCAGTAGTCAGACCAAAAGGCATGACTAGGTTCTCATAATGTCCCTCCGGCGTGTTAAACGCCGTTTTCCACTCATCCCCCTCTTTTATCCTAATCAGATTATACGCCCCCCTGAGATCCAATTTAGAAAACCATTTGGCGCCAACAATTTGATTGAAGAGATCAGGAATAAGAGGGAGTGGATACGGATCTCGAACAGTAATCCGATTAAGTTCGCGGAAATCCAAGCAAGGGCGTAGGCCTCCATCTTTTTTCTTCACAAAGAAGAACCCCGCGGCCACTGGGGAAGATGAAGGTCTAATATGCCCTTTGGCCAGACTTTCAGAAATATAATCTTTCATAGCCTGCCTCTCAGGACCAGAAAGATTATACAACCTAGCTTTAGGCAACTTAGCATCAGGAAGGAGATTAATAGAGCAGTCATACACGCGATGAGTAGGCAACTCCTGACACCCCTCCTCAGAGAAAACATCCCCAAAATCCTCCAAAAAAGGAGGCAATGTACTAGGCACGACCGCACTGATGACTGTGTTCATGCAGTTGCTTTTGCAAAACTCACCCCATTGGCTTATTTCTCTGGACTGCCAATTAATCACAGGGTTATGTTTAATCAACCAAGGAAGTCCCAACACAATGGGAGTAGGTAGACCCTCCAACACATAACAAGATAATTGTTCCCTATGTATTGCCCCTACCCGAAGGTCAATGTTATGAACCTCATGAACAAAGCTACCTTGGCCGAGAGGCCTGGCGTCAATGGAGAATATAGGGATCGGTTTGACCAATACACTCAGATGCATACCTTGAGCCTGAGCAAACTGAGCGTCAACCAGATTAGCCCCGGAACCACTTTCAAGAAGAACAGACAATCTCTCCACTCTCGTACCAACTACCACCTCCACTGGTACAAGGAACTGAGAAGAACTGGCGGATGAAATACATACTCCCAGGTTGTCGTCCACCACACAACCTGGGATTAACAGTTTTCCGGCGACTTTTGGCTCAACAAGGCACGGGATGGACATTCTCCAACAAAATGTCCCTCTTTCCCGCAGAAAAAACATCTTCTAGTCCTGCGGCGTACCGCCAATCCCCTCCTACGAAATGATGTCCCTCCCAACTGCATAGGCTCATCCGAACAGACAAGGGGAACCTCAACATAAGGGACTTTAGTGGTAGGTGGAGAAACAACAGGGAGTGGGGTTACCTCACCCCTCTCCCGAAGCCGTCTATCAGTACGGATAGCTAAGGCCATAGCAGCCTCCAGAGAAGGAGGAGACTCATACTGAGCCAAAACGTCTTTTAATTTATCAGAAAGCCCATGACAAAACTGGCTCCTAAGAGCTGGGTCATTCCACTGAGTATCTGTGGCCCATCTACGAAACTCAGAAGCAAATTCCTCTGCCGGACGATCTCCCTGCTGTATCTTACATAATTTTGTGTAGCCCTGGTATGTAAGGCACACAATACCAGGAGGATGAGTGGAGAGGTAACGGTTAAGGGTTCTACATGAGGCATACCCACTTCAGACACACCCAGCAGGGGTGTAGAGGGGAGTGGCCTTTTTAGCACAAGAGAGTCTGAAGTTCTCCTGAGAGAGTGAAGGGAGTCAGGACTAGTGCCTGTTGGGGAACCAAGATTCCTGTCGATACAAAGAGACAGTACAGTAGTGGAGGCTAGTACGGATAACCAAATATTATCCTAGCCTAGTCAGTGCTGATATTGAGAGAGTGAGCAGGTCGAAGGGCGCAGAGGAAAAGGGTTCTAAGAGTTGCCTTAAGGATTGGATTATCCTGCACATTGCTCACTGGTCACTGGCGACCGAAGTGTCACTATAGCTTTAGGCATAGTGATAGAAAAACCAGAGTCTTACTGGACCTTAGGTCGCAGCAAGCAGTCCTTTTGGAGTGTCAGTACGTAACAGGGGTCCGGTGGAATAGGGACTTTGAGCCTGATCAGCAAAAACAAGAACCTAGTTCCATCACCAGAAGGCTCCGACCACAAAACTGACCGGGCAGTACAGCTTTGGAGAAGCTGGAGAAATCAGAGTGAACTTAGCTCTATGCAGGTTGGACTCATCATATTGGAAAGTAAAGGAGGCCCCTAAACTGCTCTGCCGTTACCTCAAAACTCATCCTCCATCTACCTCATCAGCTTCCCGGGACCTGCCTGAACAACTTGAAGTAAAAGGTATGGAAAGAAGCTTTGATGTGTGAGACTGTTTCATTTAATTGTATTCCTGCACAACATCGTCATCATCATAGCCCTGAGGGAAGAGTCCCACCTGTAGGGGACCCGACATCTAGCTGCCACACCATCCCCTCAGAGATCTACAGCAGCGCTGGTCTTAGTGATCAGAGAACTACAGGTGGCGTCACGAACTGTATATATACCTATCCCCTGTAAATATACCCCCCAACATACGCCTGACCGCCAGGGCCACAGACCGAGCCAGCGCTACCTGTGACAACCCCATAGACTTCCATGGGCTCGGCTCTGAGTACCCATTGCTCTGGTAACCCACAATTGTGGTGCGTGGTCACAACATAAAACTTGGCGTCACGAACAGGATCCGAAACTTGCAGCATTGCGAGCCCTGTGTGCCTGTGGAGTGTTTTGATGAAAAAGACTGTTGCTGTGGTTTGGCGCCAAATACCGCCATATTTGTCGCCATATTCGCGCCCTAAGGCGCTGGAGAAGAAGGTGGGCGTACCTGAAAGAGCGCGCAAAGTCTTGGACACGCCCCCGGCTCTGACTCAGCGGCAGGTCCTGCGACAGGAAGTGGACGCTCTGACATCAGAGCGCCTGCGACGAAGGTCCTGTTCCCACTGCTGTGCCTGTGAAGTAGCAGCTCCTGAAACCGGTAGGCTCCGGTTAACCAAGGGGGCGCTAAGATGTCACAACAACCGGCTGACAGTGCGGCCCCGGCCGGAGGCCCCAACCCGCACCTCTGGTATTGTAGCGCCAGATGGGGGCGCAGGCCCTGCACCCAGTCCGGTAGTCCCGATCATGCCACTAACGCTCCCATATATGCCTGGGGCGAAATGGCTTCCCCAGTACAGCGGTGAGCCAGGCACATTAGCAGGCTTCAAGCGGAAGTTATGCAGCATCCTAGAAATGTACTCCATGCCTGAGAGACAGAAAGCTGCTGTGCTAATAGGGCAGCTAACTGGCGCTGCTGAGAGGGAAGTGGAGACTTGGGATACCGTTGATCAGGAGTCGGTACCTGCAATCCTCCTTAAGCTACATGCCATATTTGAAGACCGCACAGAAACGGATCTCCGGATGGCCTTCTATCACTGTTCACAACAGCCAGGTGACAGCATCCGGGACTACGCTTGCCGACTACGAGGAGCCCTGAGAGCCTTAAGCAGATTAACAATTTAAATGCTATCGACGAGAATAAATGCTGAAAGAGCAATTTATACAGGGATTGAGATCCCAAGAGGAACGCAGAACTGTAAACTGGTGGTCCTTAGATCATCCGGATGCTACCTTTGATGCCCTAAAGGACATGGCAATAAAAGGGCTGCGGCCCCTGGGCAAACCTGAAGTGGCAACCCAACATCATCAGGGTGAAGTCACTCTGGAACCGGCAGTACCCCCCTTTTCCCCGCTAGTGGCAGAAACCAAAACGCAGGCGACACCCCCTAGTGAATTGGACTGTCTGCGCTCAGAGGTGCGCCAGCTGACTAAAAATCTGGCTGCATGTGATGAGTGCCCTGCAGCTGCGGAAAGAGGAAGAAGGGAAGATCTTATTAGCTGATTGCCCAGAAGACGTCCCGTGGATGAACCGGAGAAGAAGGAAGACGTCGCCCCCCCGGAGGAGGACAACGCCACCCCCAGGAGCGACCTCTGATCAACACCCTCCTCGTCGGGAGATCACCTGTTACCGATGCAACCGGAAAGGTCATATGTCTCCACAGTGTCCTTTAAACGGGCAGAACCTGGGTCCGAGGGCCAACACCCAGGAGGAGACCCGTCAGGCCCCCTAGACTGGAACCGCAGGTATGTGGGTGGACGACCCTACCTGTCTATCATTCTAGATGGTATTGCTGTTCCGGCATTGTTAGACACTGGGTCTCAGGTGACCCTAATACCTAATGCCCTATATACTAAGTTCTGGTCAATGTACAGTCTTAAACCCCCGAGCCCTGACTTTACCGTGTATGCTTCTAATGGTCTTCCTGTAGAAGTACTCGGGACAAAATGTGTAGATGTGAAAGTGGGCAGAGAGGAGTTGAAAGACCAGGGGCTTCTGGTAGTAAAGACTGTAAATGAGGAGAACGGTTTAAATATAATTTTGGGTACTAACATTATCAGTAATTGTTTGGGAGAAGTTGTGTTCTTACTCCAACAGCTCGCTGAGATTGCCCGACCAAGGCAGAAAGGAGTAATACCAAAGACAGATCCGGGCCCTGGTGTGTCAGCAGCAAGCGAAGCTTACAGACGGCGAAATTGGTAATGTACGGGTCACTGACTCGAATCCCATTGTGATACCCCCAATGAGTGAAATGATAATCTGGTGCAGGGCAGCCATAGGTCTGAGAGGACAGAACTACCAAGCTGTAGTAGAACCCCACCATTCAGAACATAGACCTACACTTATGACTGCTAGGGGAGTAGTGGAAGTGGTGAATGGAAGAGTACCGGTACGGCTTCTCAATTGGGGAGATGATGAGGTAAACTTACCCCGTTATGCAACCATTGCTAAACTACATGCTGTCGACAATAATTCTATTCTCCCGGCTGAGTCCTTAGACTCCTGTCAAATAGCGGAGGACAATGACCCAGCAACTCAGGTGGCGGAATGGTGTCAGCAGCTCCATGTTGGGACGGACACCACTCCCGCTCACCAGAAGCAAGGGGTATTACGGGTGGTGCAAGAGTATGCCCAAGTATTTAGCAAGAATCCACTTGATTTTGGGATAATTAAGGGAGTACAACATCATATCCCTACAGGCAGTCATCCTCCCATCAAAGAGCGGTACAGGCCTATACCCCCAGCCCATTATCAGAAGGCTAAAGAAATGTTGCGAGATATGAAAGAAGCCGGAGTAATCAGGGATAGTTGTAGTCCCTGGGCAGCACCTCTAGTCCTGGTTAGAAAAAAAGATGGTAGCTTGAGAATGTGTGTGGATTATAGGCAGGTGAACCGCATAACACATAAGGACGCATACCCGTTACCACGTATAGAGGAATCATTAGCTGCTCTGAAAACGGCTAACTACTTTTCTACCCTTGATCTGACTAGTGGTTACTGGCAAGTGGCTGTGGCTGAGGAGGATCGTGAGAAAACGGCTTTCACCACCCCAATGGGGCTCTGTGAGTTCGACAGAATGCCGTTTGGGCTCAGTAGTGCCCCAGGAACATTTCAGAGAGTGATGGAAAACTGTCTGGGACATCTCAATTTTGAAACCGTGCTGCTATACTTAGACGACGTCATCGTGTACTCCAAGACATATGAGGACCATCTGAAGCACCTGGCAGAAGTATTTGAATCCCTGTCCAGGTACGGGATGAAGTTGAAACCCTCAAAATGCCATCTACTCAAACAGAAGGTACAATACTTGGGGCACATCGTCAGTTCGGAAGGAGTAGCGCCGGACCCAGAGAAAGACACTGCCATCCAGAAGTGGCCGGAGCCGAAGAACCTCAAGGAAGTGCGACAGTTCCTGGGACTCACGGGTTACTACAGAAGGTTCGTGAAAGATTACACGAAGAAGGCAGCCCCTTTACAGGACCTCCTAGTAGGACAATCCCTAAAGAGCAGAAACCCTCCCTTTAATTGGGGTAAGGAACAGGCTGAAGCATTCCAAAAGATGAAAGAGATCCTTACGGGTGATGAGATCTTAACCTATCCTGATTACAGCCAACCGTTCCTGCTGTACACCGACGCCAGTAATGAAGGTTTGGGAGCAGTTCTCAGTCAGAAGCAGAATGGCCAAGAAAAAGTCATCGATATGCCAGCAGAAAACTCAGGCCAACTGAGAGGAATCCGGAAAATTATAGCAGCTTCAAGCTGGAGTTTCTGGCGCTGGTCTGGGCCATTACTGAAAGATTTAAGCATTATCTGGCCTCCAACCAGTTCACTGCGTTTACAGACAACAACCCCTTAACGCACCTGGAAACCGCCAAGCTGGGCGCCATGGAGCAGCGTTGGATGGCTCGGTTGTCCAATTACCAGTTTACTATCAAGTACCGGGCAGGCCGAAAGAATGCTAATGCCGACGCATTGTCCCGAATGCCGCATGACTCTGACACGGAAGAAGAATCGGACGACCTGGAAGAAATTGAGCTACCTGCGTTCCATCGAAATGGGGCAGTCCACGAGCATCGAGTCTACAGAAAGCAGTATGGTGCAACGTTAAATCCTTTACCCCATCACAGCTGGAAAGAGACTCAGGACAGCGATCCAGTGGTCAGCCGTATCAAGGAGTTGTTAAGACAGGAAGGTTCCTCTTTGGAAAAGGATGCACCTATGTCAGCAAAGCTCCTGTGGAACGAGAGAAGCCGGTTGTTCCTATACCGTGAGAAGTTGTGCAGGAGATACGTCAACCCCAGGACCCACGAGATGGTCTGGCAGATAGTGGTCCCCAAGGCAGACGTCCAAATGGTGTTGGAAGCATACCATGATCAAGCAGGACACTTTGGCTGGAGAAAGCTGGAGACCCTGTTGAGGTGCCGGTTCTACTGGGTAGGGATGCGCAGCTCCATCGAGAGGTGGTGTCGGAACTGTGGACCCTGTGGTCTCAGAAGAAAGGACTATGGTAGTCAGAAGGCACCCCTGCAACCTATCCGGACGACTCGCCCCCTGGAGATTGTGGCCCTGGACCACGTCAAACTGTCGCCAAGTATATCTGGATACTCATACGCCTTGACCATGGTGGACCATTACTCTAGATTTCTGGTGGTTGTTCCAGTTAAGGATCAGACAGCAGTGACGGCAGCAAAAACCTTTCAAGCAAGCTTCTGTAGACCGCATGGGTATCCGGAGCAAGTATTAACCGATCAAGGACCTGCTTTCGAAGCTGATTTATTCAAGGAATTCTGTCACATGTATGGGTGCAAGAAAATTAGAACAACACCATACCACCCTCAAACCAACGGTCTTTGCGAGAAAATGAACCACATTGTCCTTATTTGTTGAAATCCATACCGTTGGAAGACAGAAATCGATGGCCGGACTTACTACCTGATTTGGTTGACTTGTATAACCATATACCTGTAAGTTCCACTAACTGCACTCCAGCCTATCTTATGAGAGCAAGGCCCGGAAGACTACCAATGGATTTAGAACTTGGAGTGGTAGAACCGGAGGCAGACGACGCCGTTGAAAACTGGGACATCAATCGGCAAGAGCAGTACAGACGAGTGCAAGTCTGTGTAGAAGAAAGTCTCAACAAGGCACGGGAGAAACAGGAAGATATTTACAACAGGAATGCTCCTGCCAAGCCTTTGATGCCTGGAGAAGTGGTATTGAAAAGGAAAAGGAAAATGCACAAATTGGATAACCAGTGGGAGCAAGAACCCTACGTTGTACAAGATTCTAAATATGACAACAGAAAAGTTTGTATCATCAGTAAGGACGGAGGAAGAACAATATCCACTGTGTCCAGAGACCATTTGAAATTGTGCCCGGAACCCTTAAAGTTTCGTGAAGAGAACTCTGTCATCAATCAAGAAGAAAGAAAAGAAGAGGTCATACACACGGATCTGGGAGATTTCCCTGCAGATTGGCCGAGACTGGGAGATCGGTAATAATTCCGGTGTTGCAGTTTTATCAGCCACAAGAGGAAGTTCTACCTCCAGTTATGCCCATGGTGCCGGTTGAGCCAGTTCAGGAGTTACCTACTCCAGCAACACCTCAATTTACAGAATCTCAGGAAGGACCAACAGAAGCAGCGCCCCATGCTATGGGATCCCCTGGTGAAGCTGACTCACACCGCCCAGCCATCAGTACGCTTGCCAGATCCATAGAAAGATTGAGACAGTTCTATAGTTTGCCGTTACGCAGTGCAGATAGATCACAGATTAATATACCTGAAGCTACTCCACGTAGATCAGAGCGAGCCACGAAAGGGAAGATACCCATTCGATATCAACAATAATTCGAGTAAAATAATGTAAATATTAAAGTGAAAAGTATATTTATGTGTCCTTTTATTATGACATGGACTTTGTGGCTGTGGACTATGCCAGCCCAAAAACTGTATCTTGTAAATAGTTGCACTTTGTGCCTTGTCTTGGTTTCACACGAAGCCTTGACTTACCTCTGAACATAAAACCCGTGTGGTGTGGCACTGAGCGAGGTCTGCAGTCAGATGTCCTGCAGCCCACCCAGGACCCACGTTGAAGGTTTGGTGCGGGTCCTTCACAAGAATACTGTGTATATATTGAATGCCTTGATGCTTTAATACTTTTTGTATTTTCTTACTGTACATAATGCAACGTTTAAGAAATCCTTACCTCCCGGATGGGAAGAGTTAATGTTTATTGTTAATGAAAAACAAAATTTCTTCTTATATTTCACAGCCCGGGAGTGCTGTATTTTACCATGGGGGAATGTGTAGCCCTGGTATGTAAGGCACACAATACCAGGAGGATGAGTGGAGAGGTAACGGTTAAGGGTTCTACATGAGGCATACCCACTTCAGACACACCCAGCAGGGGTGTAGAGGGGAGTGGCCTTCTTAGCACAAGAGAGTCTGAAGTTCTCCTGAGAGAGTGGAGGGAGTCAGGACTAGTGCCTGTTGGGGAACCAAGATTCCTGTCGATACAAAGAGACAGTACAGTAGTGGAGGCTAGTACGGATAACCAAATATTATCCTAGCCTAGTCAGTGCTGATATTGAGAGAGTGAGCATGTCGAAGGGCGCAGAGGAAAAGGGTTCTAAGAGTTGCCTTAAGGATTGGATTATCCTGCACATTGCTCACTGGTCACTGGCGACCGAAGTGTCACTATAGCTTTAGGCATAGTGATAGAAAAACCAGAGTCTTACTGGACCTTAGGTCGCAGCAAGCAGTCCTTGGAGTGTCAGT
Organism: Oophaga sylvatica; assembly: GCA_033576555.1. Classification (NCBI taxonomy): domain Eukaryota; kingdom Metazoa; phylum Chordata; class Amphibia; order Anura; family Dendrobatidae; genus Oophaga; species Oophaga sylvatica. Next base: position 942,575 of record JARQOD010000002.1, on the reverse strand, counting down.
ACGTAACAGGGGTCCGGTGGAATAGGGCCTTTGAGCCTGATCAGCAAAAACAAGAACCTAGTTCCATCACCAGAAGGCTCCGACCACAAAACTGACCGGGCAGTACAGCTTTGGAGAAGCTGGAGAAATCAGAGTGAACTTAGCTCTATGCAGGTTGGACTCATCATATTGGAAAGTAAAGGAGGCCCCTAAACTGCTCTGCCGTTACCTCAAAACTCATCCTCCATCTACCTCATCAGCTTCCCGGGACCTGCCTGAACAACTTGAAGTAAAAGGTATGGAAAGAAGCTTTGATGTGTGAGACTGTTTCATTTAATTGTATTCCTGCACAACATCGTCATCATCATAGCCCTGAGGGAAGAGTCCCACCTGTAGGGGACCCGACATCTAGCTGCCACACCATCCCCTCAGAGATCTACAGCAGCGCTGGTCTTAGTGATCAGAGAACTACAGGTGGCGTCACGAACTGTATATATACCTATCCCCTGTAAATATACCCCCCAACATACGCCTGACCGCCAGGGCCACAGACCGAGCCAGCGCTACCTGTGACAACCCCATAGACTTCCATGGGCTCGGCTCTGAGTACCCCATTGCTCTGGTAACCCACAATTGTGGTGCGTGGTCACAACAATTTTGTCTCAGCAAGAGAGACCCGATCTGGGTCATCATATACCAATCCCAGGGCAGTAAAAAATTGATCTACAGACAGTAGAGCCGGAGATCCCGGAGGAAGGGAAAATGCCCAGGATTGATGGTCCCCTTGCAGAAGTGAGATAACAATTCCCACTCTCTGCTCCTCACTCCCTGATGATCGAGGCCGAAGCCGAAAATACAATTTACATGCCTCCCGGAAGGTGAAAAATTTGTCTCGCCCACCAGTGAACCTGTCCGGGAGAGCAACCTTAGGTTCAACTCTGGTTTGCTCCAGGGGAGACAAAACTTTGGACTTAATGTCCGTCAGCTCCATGGATAATCCCTGCAACTGCAGAGCCAGCTGGGCTACTGGATCCATGGTAACTGGAGATAATTTTTATGGCCAGTGAAAATGTCACGCTGTCTAATGATATGTATACAATGTCAGTAAACTATTAATACAGGAACAACACTCTATACAACAACTAGTATAGCAACATCAGCATGTAAGTATAGAATAGATTTACCTGACACGATATCTGCTGAACTCAGGGTTAATCTTGAGGACTTGATGAGCTGAAACAGGAAAGAGGTGGACCGGGGTCTAACCTGACCCTAAACTGGGGTCCTAACTAATCCCTCACCTTGGAGGTACTGATAATGGTTCAGAGGTCCAAGTCTCCAACCTAACCCTGTCTCCTATCAGACCCTGAACCCTGTAATCAGTCCTAAGAAGGATCCTGACTACCACCAAAGGGATATGGGCTGATCTTAGCTAAATACACAGATTAGACATATAAGACAGACAGGATAACACTCGCTTGCATACACACTCAAACACCAAAGGAAAATAAATGGTCTGGGAAATAAACTCTAACCAAGTTGAGCTTAGAACAACTAAGGAGCTCACAACTAAAGTCTATACAGATTCATTCCTATCTGTGGTCTGCATGAAGGTTTCACTGGCAACTCCCCAAGCAGACAACCAGGAATTTAAAGGAAACCAATCAACAAATAATCAATTGCAGCCGGGAGAAACTGCACCCAGTCCCAGAACCGAGCACAGACAGAATTAACTCCCTAGCTGCCAAACACAAAGAAACAGCAGCTCAGCTGTGAGAAGTCAAAATGTGCAACCGCGACGATCTTCGTGGCAATGCACACATGACAGGTAGAGCCTTTTGTGTCTCTGATGCTCAGATGTTGGAAAGAACTAAGTCGTTAGGGCTGATCAGGCCTTGCCCGTCTTGTTCTCCCTGACTCCGTTTACGTATCAGCGCTTAGGGCTACCTTCTGTGACTTGAAGTCCAGGAGGATTCCGGTGTTTCTTATTACTAGGCATAAAGCACTAGCAACGCTTCGGACCCCGGTGTCCGGTGAATTAGTGCGGGTAATCAGGTACCTGATGCACTACTCTCTATCTTTCTCCACTGTGCCTCTCGTCCTGCTCTTGCTCTTAACATAAGCACAAGTAACGATGATGTAAAATGCCAGCTTTCCTCCAGAGCTCACTGAACAGTTCCTAGTACACTCACTGTTGTAGCTCCTGTGATTCCCTTCTTTCTCTCCTTTCTCAGACCCTGTCCAGAGCAGCGCACAGGTACTCTGTCGACTGTGTAAATGCTGTAGCTCCGAGAGTCACCTTCCTCAGACCCTGTCCAGAGCAGCGCACAGGAACTCTGTCAACTGTGTACACGCTGTAGCTCCGAGAGTTACTTTCCTCTTTTCAAAGAATACAGGTAGCTTGTGCTGAGGTACTGGCTTTGTAGTTCTGACTGGGCTAGAGTGACTCCTTACACTCAAACCAGACTCCACTTCATGAACTTGCTCTGCCAGAATCTAGTCTGCACTCCTCTTCCTCCAAGACTAGACTGAAGTGATACTGAACGGTGTGTCTTGTCCTGAGTCAGGAACTAGACTGAACTCTGACTGAACTCCTCTCCCTCCAAGTCCAGACTGACTTGCACTGTCCTAAGACAGGAAGCTTGAATGACCCTGACTGCTACGTGTCACTACCTTTTATACCCGTAGTGGGTGTGTTGGGAAATGTAAGTGACGTGAATGAATATCAAGCTTCACGGTTACCTTCTTGTGCATTTTCCTGGAATATGTGTGCCTGGCGTAGCTGGGCCACACAGATGCATACCCTTTACCACGCATTGAGGAATCCTTAGCTGCCTTAAAGACTGCTAATTACTTTTCCACCCTTGACCTCACTAGTGGGTACTGGCAAGTAGGTGTGGCTGAGGAGGATCGGGAGAAGACGGGTTTCACCACCCCGATGGGACTTGTAGCAATATGTTATATGCTGAGCCGCCTCTAGGGGTCTCACTACCTGGATGTATTCAGAGGATAGAGAGGAGGGACTCGTTGGTAAGAGCATGAGACAGGAAGCATTCATGTAATGTGGCTGAGAGATCCTGCACACAATAAAAGTAACCCGTTACCACAATCGTGTCAGAGGCATAAACAAGAAATAGAACATGGTGGCAGCAGGGCTGAACCTATAAAGAACAAGTGGACAGACAATCCAGGCAGCTTGTGGTACAAAGCTCAACTGTAAGTACAGTGCCCACAGTACAGCATTATGGAGACCCCATTAAAACCTCCTCAGAGACTAGACATCATGTCCTCAAATCTATCGCAGACCTGGAGACATTGGAAGGAGGAGTTTACTCTGTATGGATCTTACAGTAGACACCAATGATCAGAAGCGTAAGGTGAAGCTCTTCTACTATCTGATTGGAGAAAAAGGCAGAGATCTTGCTCAGACCCTGATCCAGGACGGTACGGACAGTCTGGCAGACATTGTACAGGCATTTGATAAGCACTGTGACCCCAAGAAGAATGAGACAGTGGAAAGATTTAAGTTTTTCACCAGAAATCAGGAGATGGGAGAGAATATAGCGCATATGTGACTGAGCTGAAAAGACTGGCAGCAACATGCAGCTTTGGAGAGATCAGAGATTCTCTTATCAGAGATAGAATAGTGTGCGGCATCAGAGAGCCACAGCTAAGAGAGAGACTGCTGAGAGAGGGGGAGTTAAACCTAGAGAAATGCATGCAAATAAGCAGAGCTGCAGAGCTAACGAGACAGCCTGAAGATGATGGCAGACACCACTGAGGAGCCAGTACATGCAGTAACCATGAGAGGAAAAGCAGAGCACCAAGCGAGAACAGTCCAATGCAGATACTGTGGCAGAAGACATGAGAGAGACAAAGAGAAGTGTCCAGCATATGGACAAAGCTGCAGGACCTGTGGTAAGATGAATCATTTCGCAGCTCTCTGCAGACTTAAGCCCTTTAATAAGCACAGAGAAATTCACAGTGTGACACAGGACAATGACAGTGCAGAAGATATTACATGGATACAGCTACAGTCTGCAACAGAGAATGTCAGTACAGTCAGACAGCCAGAACCTAAAGATACAAGACAACTGTTTGCAACTCTTTTATTAAATGACAAACCCATTAGATTTCAGTTGGACTGTGGAGCAAGTTGCAATGTCATACCGGAGGATCTACTAAATGAACAGGTGTCCATTGAACCTACTGATAAGGTACTTATGATGTACAACAAATCGATACTGAAACCTCTTGGGACATGCAAACTGAAGGTTAGTAACCCATGCAACAGAAAGAGTTATAGAGCCCAATTTACAGTGCTGCAGGGTGGTGACCACATACCGTTACTAGGTATAAAAGCAGTTCAGGCAATGGACTTAATAAAGGTACAATTCCATAACATTATGTCTGTGGAAGTCAAACAGAGTATGAAGGATATCCCAAAAGCAGACAGCAATCTAGATTTACAAATTATAAAAACACAGTATGCGGATGTATTTGAGGGTGATGGATGTTTTGAAGGAAAACACAAACTGGAAATTGATAACACAGTACAACCTACCAGATTACCGACAAGAAAAGTGCCTGTAGCGCTACTTCAGCCATTGAAAGAAGAACTACAGGATTTAGAAAAGCGAGGCATGATAGAAGTCGTCCATCAGAGCACAGACTGGATAAGTAGTTTGGTCATAGTGCAGAAACCATCAGGAAAACTAAGAATTTGTATCGATCCCAAACCACTCAACAAAGCTCTCAAAAGGAATCACTATCCGATGCCTACAATAGAGGATGTGCTACCAGATTTATCAAAGGCAAAAATATTTTCAGTTTGTGACGTAAAAAATGGATTTTGGCATGTGGAACTGGATGAAGAATCCAGTTTATTGACAACGTTTTCTTCTCCATTTGGTCGCCGTAAATGGCTGAGAATGCCCATGGGACTGACACCAGCTCCAGAAATATTTCAGCAGAAGTTGATGCAAGCTTTGGAAGGACTCCCAGGGGTAAAGACGATAGCAGATGATATATTAATAGTGGGAGAAGGTAACGATATGCAATCTGCAATAAAGAATCACGATACAAGGATGCTACGATTTTTAGATAGTTGTAGAGAAAAAAGGATAAAGTTGAACTTGGAAAAGTTGAAACTGAAAATGACGGAAGTGCCATATATAGGACATCTTCTAACCTCAAATGGAGTGAAAGTGGATCCAGAAAAGGTGAAGGCGATACAAGAGATGCCTACCCCAACAGATGTGTGTGGAGTACAACGATTTTTGGGCATGGTGAATTATCTGTCCAAGTTTTGCAAGAATCTATCAGACATGTGTGAGCCAATGAGACAGCTAATTCACAAAGATGTGTTGTGGGAATGGACAGAAGCACAGGAGACGGCTTTCCAATCAGTAAAGACAGCCATTGCAGACACAGCAACCTTAAAATATTTTGATCCACAGTTAGAGTGTAGTCCAATGTGATGCGTCAGAAAAAGGCCTAGTGCCACATTAATGCAAGAGCGGCAACCAATCACATTTGCAAGCAAAGCGCTAACACCGACAAAGCAGGATATGCCCAAATCGAAAAGGAGTTACTAGCTGTGGTGTTTGGAATGGAAATGTTTTCATCAGTACACATACGTCGACAGGTAACAGTACATCAGATCACAAACCGTTGGAGAGCATTACAAAAAAAACACTACTAAATGCACCAAAGAGACTGCAGCGCATGCTTCTGCGACTTCAAAAATATGATTATGAAATTGGATATTGTCCAGGAAAAGACTTGTTGATTGCAGAACTCTAAGCAGAGCGTACTTACCCAACTCAGAGGATAAAGGACAAAAATGGACAACATCAATATGTGTGAGTATCTTGCAGTATCTAAAGATAAAATGAAACAAATACAGACCTTCACAGAAAAAGAAAAACACTACAGATATTAAAAACTGTGATCCTGCAGGGCTGGCCAAAAATTAAGCAGCATGCTCCAAAGGAATTTGCTCCATTCTTCCATATACGAGATGAACTGTCAGTACACCAAGGAATCATCATAAAGGGAGAAAGGGCAGTGATACCGAGACTCTGAGAAGAGACATACTACAGAAATTACACTCGTCCCACTTGGGCATTGAAGGATGTTTGCGGCGAGCAAGAGAATCAGTTTATTGGCCGGGTATGAATGATCACATAAAAAGTTACATAGCACAATGTGAGATATGTGCGTCCAGCGGGATAAACAACCGAAAGAGCCATTGCAACCGCATGCCGTTCCAATAGACCATGGTCAAAAATAGGAATAGATTGTTCACATTGGAGGAAAGAGAATACCTGTAACTGTGGACTATTTTTCTAATTTTTGGGAAGTGGACTATTTGAAGGATACAAGAGCAAGAACAGTTATTAAAAAACTCAAGGCTCATTTTGCCAGATATGAGATTCCAGAGATTGTTTTTACTGATAATGCCGCTCAATTTAGGTCAGAAGAGTTCAAGGAGTTCAGCAAGTTATGGAATTTGAACACAATACATCATCTCTGGATATCCTCAAAGCAATGGCAAAGCGGAATCAGCGGTGAAAACAGCAAAGAAGTTGATTAAGAGAGCGAAACAGGCAGGGACAGATGTATATCTATACTGGACCACAGAAACACACCTTCCCAAGGTCTAGACAGCAGCCCAGCACAGAGGCTTCTGAGTAAACGACAAGGACACTCATACCAACAGCTAGTCGTCTTCTGAAGCCAAATCTGGTGAGGGAATGAGGTCAAAACTAAAGAAAAATCAGGATAGACAAGCGTTCTATTATCATCAGTCGCAAAGATCTACCAGAACTGAGACAAAATGACAACATCAGGATGCAGCCGAGCAAATATGACAAACAATGGAGAAAAGCAAAGGTGCTCCAGAAACTAGGACCTAGATTCTACGAAATTGTGACAGAGGAGGGAAGAAAACTAAGGAGAAATCGGAGACATCTGAGGAAAACGCAAGAAGGATCTGATACATGGTCATATGAACAGTATCCTCATATCCAAGATGAGGAAACAGAAAGTCTAAGCAGAGAGGCTACAGGATGGCCCAGGTTCAGAGTGGAGATTCGGCCCAAGTTCAGAGTGGAGATTCGGTCGGAGACAGGCAATACCAGATGCGTATTGCCCGAATCGAGAGAACCACCGAATAGTGGCAGTAACACATCATATGTTTACTAGATCGGGCAAAATGACACAAAGCCAGCACACCTCAAGGACTATATATACAACCAAGTATTTTAAAGTATCTTAATAGAATGATGCTTGCCAGTTATGTTTATGTCACCAATATCTTGAATATTGAAATGTTCACATGTATGTTAGTTATATTAGCTTAGTTATTTCTTCAGTTAAAAGACAAAGGATGTAGCAATATGTTATATGCTGAGCCGCCTCTAGGGGTCTCACTACCTGGATGTATACAGAGGGTAGAAAGGGGAACTCGTTGGTAAGAGAGCGGGACACAGGAAGCATTCATGTAATGGTGGCTGAGAGAACCTGCATACAATAAAGTAACCCTTTACCACAATCGTGTCAAGCATAAACAAAACAGAACAGGACTCTGTGAGTTTGACAGGATGCCGTTTGGACTCAGCAGTGCCCCTGGAACGTTCCAGAGAGTGATGGAGAGCTGCCTGGGACATCTCAACTTTGAAACTGTGTTGCTGTACCTGGACGACGTAATAGTGTACTCCAAGACAAATGAAGATCACTGAAGCACCTGGCGGAGGTATTCGAGTCACTGTCCAAGTATGGGATGAAACTGAAGCCTTCAAAGTGCCATCTGCTCAAACAAAAGGTACAGTACTTGGGACATATTGTCAGCTCAGAAGGAGTAGCGCCAGACCCTGAGAAGGTCACCGCCATCCAGAAATGGCCGGAGCCAAAGAACCTCAAGGAGGTACGTCAGTTCCTGGGACTGACAGGATACTACTGGAGGTTTGTAAAGGACTACACCAAGAAAGCAGCGCCTCTGCAAGACCTCCTGGTGGGACAGTCCCTCAAGAGCAGAAATTCTCCATTCCACTGGGGTAAAGAACAGGCTGAGGCATTTAAGGAGATGAAGGAGATCCTGACAGGCGACGAGATCTTAGCCTACCCTGACTACAGCCAGCCGTTCCTGCTGTACACTGATGCCAGCAATGAAGGATTGGGAGCTGTCCTCAGTCAGAAGCAAAATGGCGAAGAAAAAGTCATCGCATATGCAAGCAGGAAGCTCCGCCCGACCGAGAGAAACCCAGAAAACTACAGCAGCTTCAAGTTGGAGTTCCTGGCACTGGTCTGGGCCATTACTGAAAGATTCAAGCATTACCTAGCCTCCAGCAAATTCACGGCCTACACTGACAATAACCCCTTTCCACATCTTGAAACAGCTAAGGTAGGAGCTATGGAGCAACGTAGGATGGCTCGGCTGTCAAACTATCAATTTACAATCAAGTACAGGGCGGGCCGCAAGAACGCCAACGCTGATGCCCTGTCCAGAATGCCTCATGAGTCCGACACGGAAGAGGAATTGGATGACCTAGAAGAGATTGAACTACCTGTCTTTCACAGAAATGGGATGATTCACGAGCAACGAGCCTGCAGGAGGCAGCGTGGTAAGACGTTAAATCCTTTACCTCACCACAGCTGGAAGGAGACCCAGAACAGTGACCCGGTTGTCAGCCGTATCAAGGAGCTGATAACTCAAGAAGGTTCCTCCTTGGAGAAGGATGCGTCCCAACAAGCAAAGCAGCTGTGGAATGAGAGAAGCCGGCTGTTTATCTACTGTGAGAAGCTGTGCCGGAGGTATGTCAACCCAAAGACCCATGAGATGGTATGGCAGATAGTAGTCCCCAGAACGGACGTCCAGATTGTGTTGGAAGCCTACCACGATCAAGAGGGGCACTTTGGCTGGAAGAAGTTGGAGACCCTGTTGAAGTGTCGTTTCTACTGGGTGGGAATGCGCAGTTCCATCGAGAAATGGTGTAAACGCTGTGGACCCTGTAGTCTCCAAAGAAAAGACTACAGCAGCCAGAAGGCACCCCTGCAACCCATCAAGACGACTCGTCCCTTGGAGATCGTGGCCCTGGACCATGTCAAGTTGTCACCCAGCCGGTCGGGATACTCATATGCCCTGACAATGGTGGATCACTACTCCAGGTTCCTGGTGGTCGCCCCTGTCAAAGATCTGACGGCAGAAACAGCAGCAAAGACGTTCCAAGCGTATTTCTGCAGGCCCCATGGATATCCTGAGCAAGTGTTAACTGACCAAGGCCCAGCCTTTGAAGCCGAATTATTCCAGGAATTCTGTAATTTGTACGGATGCAAGAAGATAAGAACCACACTGTACCACCCCCAAACAAATGGTCTTTGTGAAAAGATGAATCACATTGTCATTGATCTGCTGAAGACAGTACCACTTGAGGAGAGGAATCGGTGGCCAGACCTACTACCTGATCTGGTAGATCTGTACAATCACATACCTGTGAGTTCCACCAATTGTACCCCAGCCTATCTTATGCGGGCAAGACCAGGAAAGCTGCCCATGGATCTGGAACTTGGTGTTGTAGAACCAGAAGCAGATGTTACTACTGAAGATTGGGACACAAACAGACAGGAACAGTACAGGAGAGTACAAGCCTGCGTGGAAGATAGTCTCAATAAAGTAAGGGAAAAACAAGAGGATAACTACAACAAAAATGCGCCAGCTGAACCTTTTGTACCTGGAGAAATTGTGCTGAAAAGAAAAATGAGAATGCACAAATTAGATGATCAGTGGGAAAGAGAGCCCTATGTCGTGCAAAATTCAAAGTTTGACAACAGGAAAACATGTATCATTAGTAGAGATGGAGGAAAAACGACTACAACTGTGTCCAGAGATCACCTAAAACTATGTCCAGATCTATTAAAGCTTCAAGAAGAAGAACCTGTCATTGACAAAGAGAAGGAAGGTGGAGTCATAAATACGGACTTAGGAGATTTTCCCGCAGATTGGCCTCGTATTGGAGAAGCTGTAATAATTCCCGTACTCCAATTATATCAACCGCAAGAAGCACTCCAACGTCAAGTTGAGCCAGTTGTTGCAGAAGAAATAGTTCAAGAGGAACCTGCTCCAGCAGCATCTCAAGAAGTGGAGTCTCAAGACGTGGAATCTCAAGATGTTGGGTCTCAGGAAGAAGAATCCCCTGGCGAGACAGAACTGCATCACCCAGCTGCAAGTATGCTTGCCAAATCCCTAGAGAGGTTAAGGCAGTATTACAGTTTACCTGCACGTAGGACAGACAGGTCAAATGCTACCTCACCTAACGCAACACCACGTAGGTCAGTACGCATGACAATGGGACAGTTACCTGTTAGGTACCGAGAGTAGGCCTAACAAATGTAAGCAGTTAACTAGAGTCACAGTGTATATAAATGTAAGATAAATTATTGTGTAAATATATGTATATATGTTACCTGTTAGCAACTGTTAAAGATTCTTGCCTCCCGTAAGGGAAGAGTTCATTTGTTATTTGATGTTAACGTTGTATTTAAAAATATTTTCTTTCAGCCCGGGAGTGCTGATGTTTACTAGGGGGAATGTAGAGCCCAGCTGTGCATGGATTCTTACTTCCCAGAGGGATGCACCGAAGGTAATGACCACTAGAGGACCCAATATGCATACACACATCTTTACCAATCCCTAGAGCCACCAGAGGGAGCCTTTATAGTGTATATAAGGATGGTGAAGTCACAGGAAGTTGGTTAGTCTGAGGGCTGCAGTCAGTAGTCACCTCAGAGAGCTCACAGATCAGTTCTCTCAGGAAAGAGAGAAGGAGAGTTGTTAGTTCTCTTGGAGAGGAGAGAGAGAGAGAACAGCAGTTGTTGAAAGAACCTAAAATCTGCAGCTCCAAGCTTAGTTCAACGTGTAGAGGATAGTACAAGTGGAAAGGTAGCCACTCCAGCCTAGTCAGAACTGAGTCAACCGAGTGCAGTTCAGTGAGCAAGTGTGCCGACGCTTTGAGAGCGGTGAAGAAAGGAAAGAAGCAGTCCACCATCTGCTAGAGTGTGCTTATGTGAGGGTCGAGTAGGACGAAAGGCGAGTGGAAAAGAAGAGAGAGACAGAGGTGGAAATAGCATTGATAGCTTACCTCTACTCTGATTAACCGGACGCCGGGTCCGAGCTTGCTGGATCCTTCATAACTAGCAGGAGATACCGGAGACCCTGCGGGAATACAAGTCGCAGAAGCCCATAGTTGTTGATACGTGGCTGGGTTAGGAAGACAGGAGTCTGGCAGGAACAGCCATTAGAGACTGTGTTCTTCCAATAGAAAGCCCTATACAAAATCAGCCGGGTGTAAAGCTGAAGACAGAGTTAGACCTAGTTTCATACAGGTCAGAGACTCACATTACAGGAGAGAGGAGGCCCTACACCTACTCAGTAGGAAGAACTGGATGTGCATCCTTCACTCTGCCAGCACCCCGGGACGTGCCTGCCATTCCATCAGTAAAGGTACAGAAAGAGACTTTTGTGTGTGCCTACCTTATTACTCCCACTGCTGAACTCCCCTCCTCCATCCTGCACCCCTACACTTCGTTTACCCTGAAGGACCCCAGCCTTGCCTGTGGAAGGCTTAACACCTTGCTGCCCAACACCAACACTTCAGCGGATCTGTATAGCAGCGCTGGTCACCCTGACCAGGAACCACAGGTGGCGTCACGAACATCCTACAAATACTTTAATCCCCTGTAAATATCCCCCCTTTTCAGTGAGCGCCCAGGGCCACGGACAGAGCTGTGTCACCGTGACATCCCCCATAGAAGTGAACGGGCTCGGTGCCGAGTACCCCACAGGCCCTGGCGGGCGACTCATCTTCATCTCTCTGTCTACGCTTTCTATCCCCTTATTAGCAAAACTACCCTCCTTCCCCCCCAAATCCTAGTGTAAAATCTCCTCCATCCGTCTTACCATTTTCCCCAGCACAGCTGCCCCCTCCCCACTGAGGTGCGGCCCGTCCCTACCATAGAGCCTGTAGCCCACAGAGAAGTCGGCCCTGTTCTCTATTAACCCAAACCCTTCCTTCCTGCACCAATTTCTAAGCCACTTATTTATGAGCTCCTGCTGTCTATCTAGTAACGCTCGTGGCACTGGCAGTATTTCTGAAACACCACCTTGGAGGTCCTGGTCTTCAGCTTCTCTCCTAGTTCCCTGTAATCATTTTTAAGGACTTTACACGTCCCTCTAACTTTGTCATTGGTACCGATGTGTACCATGACCGCTGGGTTTTCCCCAGCCCCACCGAGCAATCTGTCTATACGCTCCGTAATATGTCGAACCCGAGCACCCGTCAAACACTGTTTGCCATTTACGGTCTCGGCAGCAGATGACCCTGTCTGTCTACCTAACTATAGAGTCCCCTACCACCAACACCTGTCTGTCCTTTGCTGCACTCCTATTTCCCTCCTTCCTACAGCAGGCGTTTTCCTGGTTGCTTGGGTCAACGTCCTGCTGCAGTGATCCCAGTCCTGGACCTGCATTAATAATATCAGCCAAACAGGCATATTTACTAGGTTGTACCAGATCAGGACTAGGCTCCTTGGCACTTTTCCCCCTACCCCTTCTTGTAACATTCACCCAGCTGCTTACTACTCTTTACTGATCTTCCCCCCTCCACCATCCTTCATCCATCCATCCCAAGCCAGTACAAGCTCAGTGAGCTCTAAACTCCTCTCCAGGTTTACAATGCTCCTGAGTGTTTCAAGCTGCACATTTAGATTCATTACCTGGTCTTCCAAACATGTAACTCGCTTGCATCGAGTGCAGACATATTCACCCTCAAACGGCTGTTCAAGGCCTGCAGACATCTCACAAGATGCACACCTGGTGGCATTGTCCATGGAGCAAATATTCAATGGGGATAATCGTACAGATGGAAGCAGAACAAAATAAGCAATGGACGCTAGTAAGGAAAACACCAAACTATGCTCTTGTGTTAAACTATGAAATTGCGTTTAACTATGGGCATATCTGCAGCCTCGGACTTAACAGCTCTCTCTCCGCTCAACCAATCTCTGGCATTGACGTATCTGTGGCTCATTACTAGACATTACTAGACGTAGCCGCCACAGGCTTCAGGAGAGACCACCTTAAGTGGCCCAATTCTGGGTCTGTAGCAAGCGTGGCTCCTAGGGTGTCTTGCCATATACCCACATATTGTGCTACTGTAAGGATGGAAGGAAAGTGATGATTTAGAAAAAAAATTTTCGCCATTGTTTTTTGGGAGGTTTCAGTTCATCTGAAAATTTGGATTTTGATTTAAATTATTTTTCACATCACAAATTTACCCCTAAAAGATGTCCATTATACTATGAGGAATCTCACAACCCTGAAGCATCAGAAATGGAGGAGTTAGATTCTACTCCCCTGTCCTGTTACTGATGCTCCCACGGGTCATCACTTCAGATTTCACGGCCTTTGTGTCTTTCAATGTTGACTAGGCCCTAGTGAGAACCAGAAGATCCAAAGACTGGAGGCCAGAAGATCCGAAGCAAAGAGTGGAGAGACAAAGACAGGTGAGTGACTGGATTAGGAAAGGGAAGGTAAGAGCAATATTTTATTTATTTAACCCCTTCCTGGTCTTCTGAAGAATCCAGCAATATTGCGGTCAGGTGGTCATCATGTTTTGAATAATGAAAAGAGATTTCTGGAAAAATCAGAAGTTTTTGTGGAAGTTATGACAAATTGAGTAAATGAAATCTGTTTTCTCAGTAACACAAGGCTCAGTCATTCCACCTGTCCTAGCAGCTTGCAGGACGGAGATATCCCCCACGTGTCGCTGCTGAGGGGACGGCGTGAAAAATCATTTTACCAAGCGACTGCCTGAGATCTGGATGAATAAGGACGGGTTGACTTGAGGAGCAAGAAGACATTATTAACGGATGTAACTGACGGGGCCGTGACCACCTAGAGAAGGCGAGCAGTCACAATGTAATCATCAGTAATGATATCATTCTACACTACTCTTGTGATATCGCTGCTTTATCTTTCCTCCTTCCTTGTTGCAGCATTTATCTTGGAGCAGTAATGGACATTCCTAACTTTAGTCCTCAGCCTTCGACCCTGGAGTTTTTCCCTAAATAGATGACATCCGAAATCTTGTTTATCCTGTTGGACATTTCCCTGGACGCTCCACAAGTGCAGCAGTAATTCCCAGTGCTCCGAACTCATGTATAAATGTTCCTGAGCCGGGAGCTCGGCACATCTGCCGGATAGAGCGCTGGAGCCCAGGTCAGTGCACCTCGCTGACAGCAGGGGCCCTCAATGCTGCTGGATAGGGCCACACGCCATCCTGGACTAATGGGCCATAATATATTAGTACATAGGACTCTGGTCATTATTGCATTCGCTGGGTTCTTTGTGCCAAAATTGCGCCTATTTTTTAAGTCTATTTTCTATCCATTCCCCATTTTTACTCCGTTGTGTTCACGGTTTTTGTGAAACTGCGGGATATATCTGCAGACGATTCATTATTTGTGGCTTCTTAAACAGTCACAAAATTTTGTGGGAAAATGTACTCGTTCCCCTCTTCCCCTGGAGTGATCTTTTCTGTTTGCCACCACAAGTTTTTGCAGAAATTTTTCAGTTGTGTGCAACATCTCAACGTAGTGTGCGACTTATTGCTCGAAAAGGCTAAAAACAGGTAAAAAAAAACAAGAAAAATTAGATCCTTTTTGATTTTTCTCAAAATTCATCACTCTAACGTGCACAATTTTGATGAATTTTGTGCAAAAAAAACATGAACGAATGCCACAAGACGAGAGGAAAGTTACTAAAAATACCGCAACTAGTGACTCCGAGCAATGGCGTTTGTGCTTGCACAGTGATATTAAAGTCTTATTAATCTCACACATGCACATATACACATTATACACTGAAATATGCACACGCATATTCATATTACACACATCACAAGTGTACACACACTAACGTACAGTACATTACACACATATGTACACAAGCATATAGAATACACACAAATATAGACATACAGATACAAGTATACATATTACACACATATTATACATGCACACACATATATACATTACACAGACTATCAGATACAATAAACACATTATTATTATTTATTATTATTATAGCGCCGTTTATTTCATGGTGCTTTACATGTGAGGTGGGGTATACATAATAGAAAACAAGAACAGTAATCATGAAAGATACAAGTCACGACCAGTGACAGGAGGAGAGAGGAAACTGCCCACGAGGGCTCACAATCTACAGGGGATGGGTGAGGATACAGTAGTGGAGGGCTCACAATCTACAGGGGATGGTGAGGATACAGCAGGTGAGGGTAGAGCTGGTCGTGCAGCGGTATGGTGGATCGGTGGCTACTGCAGGTGGTAGGCTTGTCGGAAGAGGTCGGTCTTCAGGTTCATTTTGAAGGTTTCCTTGGTAGGCGAGAGTCTGATGTGTTGGGGTAGAGAGTTCCAGAGTAGGGGGGAAGCGCGGGAGAAATCTTGTATGCGATTTTGGGAAGAGGAGATAAGAGGGGAGTAGAGGAGGAGATCTTGTGAGGATCGGAGGTTGCGTGCAGGTAAGTACCGGGAGACGAGGTCACAGATGTATGGAGGAGACAAGTTGTGGATGGCGGACAGGTAGATTAGTCGGGCAGCAGAGTTTAGAATAGATTGGAAGGTTGCGAGAGTGTTACAAGGGAGACCACAAAGTAGGTGGTTGCAGTAGTCAATGCGGGAGATGATGAGGTCATGGACTAGGGTTTTTGCAGATACTTGGTTGAGAAATGTACGGATCCGGGAAATATTTTAAAGTTGAAGTCGGCAGGAAGTGGAAAGGGCTTGGATATGTGGTTTGAAGGAGAGATCAGAGTCATGGATTACCCCAAGGCAGCAAGCTTGTGGGATTGGGGAGAGTGAGCAGCCTGTTATGTTTCGGTAGCTGAGGAGAGATTGCAAAAATAGCCAAAAAAGCAATACACCAGAGAGGCTGGAAACTATTGGATTGCAGGACCCTAAACTAACCGCAACACTAGAAGTAGCCGTGGAGCTTACCTATGGTGATCCTAGACGCCTCGTCACAGCCGGAGAGATAGCTACACCTAAAGGCAGAAAGATGAATGCTATCTGCCCCGTAGTAGAATCCCCAAAGAAAAGGAAGCCCCCAAACATGTAAAGGTGGTTAGACCAGAAGAAAATACGAACACAGACAGAAAATAGAATGAGCAAACGCTGGGGCCCAATCTGTCTAGATAGAAAAGTATAGGAAAGAATTCTGACTGCAACCCAAAAAAACCCTGACAAAAATACCAACACGTCTGATTAACAAAAAACCTGAGATCACACGATCTCTACCACCTAAATCAGATCTCTGGTGTAACACACAGCAATTCAGCAAATAAAAAGTGACATAGGAACAGAGCAAAAGTGCAAACACAACTGAGCACAATTGCAGAGCCAGGCCCCAAAAGGGGACCAGGCTGAAGTCTACTGCTAAGCAGCAAACCAGCAAGAAAATACAACCAGAGAAAAAAAAACAGCAAATCACTTATCTGAATGAGAGCAGGAATGCAAGCTGAGCTGCAAGCAAGACGTGGAAGAACAATTGATTACCGGCAAGGCTGAAGGGAGTTCAGGTCACTTATATCAGACCATTCAGAGCCAGCTGAAGGCCATTCAGCAATTAGTTCATTACCCTCAGCAACCACCGGAGGGAACCCCAGCTCAGAAGTCGCCTCCAGAGTATTCACAACAGCAGCCATTGATTGATGGATAGGTCTGTTGGGGGGTCAAGTGAGAGGGGGGAAAGATGATGAATTCTGTTTCATCTGTGTTAAGTTTTAGAAATCTAGCAGAGAAGAAGGATGAAATAGCGGACAGACATTGTGGGATTCTAGTTAGTAGGGTGGTGATATCTGGTCTAGAGCGGTAGATCTGCGTGTCATCAGCATAGAGGTGATACTGAAAGCCGTGAGATTCTATGAGCTGTCCCAGTCTGAAGGTGTAAATGGAAAACAGCAGGGGCCCTAGGACTGAACCTTGTGGGACTCCGACAGATAGAAGGCGAGGTAAGGAAGTGGTGTGCGAGTGCGAGATGCTGAATATCCGGTCTGTTAGGTATGACGAGATCCAAGATAGGGCCAAGTCGTTGATGCCAAGAGATGAGAGGGTCTGAAGTAGTAGGGAATGGTCCACTGTGTCAAAGGCAGATGCCAGGTCCAGGAGGAGGACAGAGTAGTGAAGGCCGAGGACAGGTCCAGGAAGAGGAGGACAGAGTAGTGAAGGCCGAGGACAGGTCCAGGAAGAGGAGGACAGAGTAGTGTCGCTTGGCTTTGGCGGTTAAAAGAACATTGGTGACTTTATTTAGGGCAGTTTCAGTGGAGTGATGTGGTCAGAAGCCAGATTGTAGGCAATCGAAGAGGGAGCAAGAGGAGGGAGGACAGTTCAAGATGGACGTGTTGTTCCAGTAATTTTGAGGCATGAGGGACAAAGATAGAATGTAAGTCCGCAAGGACAGGGTCCTCTCCCCTCTGTACTAGTCTGTCATTTTAAATTTGTTTACTGTAAACGATATCTATAACTTTGTATGTAACTGTGGCGCCCCTGAGGGTTCAGTCGCCACAGAGGAGTTACATCTCACCCAGAGGTGTGACACCTGACTCTCAGGGAAGGAGGGAGCACCCCTAGGACTCCACACCTGCATCCAACACACACCATGCCAGCTGAGCATACAGACGTACCCTTCGGGAGGATGGTCTGACTCAGCCTAGTTAGCAAAGGGTGTACACATGGGTGGGTGGAGTCAGCAGCAGCACTTAGGCTGCGTGTGAGACTAGAGAGCAGACAGTCACTGACTGAGTCTCTTTCTGAGTTCACCTCAGGGAGAATCTGCTGAAGTCAGCGAAAGGGTCCGAACAGGCACGGATGTTGGTTTATCCATCCGTGGCCCCCATCCTGAAGAAGGAAGGACCAAGGCCATCAGGGCACGGCTAGTGGGACAGCTTCAGGCCCTGCTAGTAAGCCGACGGCGGTGATCACTTTATGGGTCACTGCCACCAACCATCAGCATCTCTACAGAAAGGCGGCACTACGGTTTCAAGTACGCACAGACATAGTATTGATCTGTTGACTGAAAGGGCTCACAGCTTCTGGAACTGAGAGTTTGCATGGTGAGGTGCTAGAAAGTCGAAAGGAGTAAAGAGCACGGAGAGTGAAGGCCACAAAGGAACACACCGATAGGCAGTACTGGGAAGTGTGACCAATTTACCTGGGGGTTGCTGGACCACTCACCCGGAGGACACAGTGCCAAGCGGGCATCTGTATGGCGCCCATCAGACTGTGAGTAAAAACCCTGAAACTGCACTTGGACTGTCTCCCTGATTATTCCAGCGCCGCACATTCCCCTCTGCTGCACCCACTAGCACCATCCTTCAAATATGAAACATTTACCTGCCCTGGAAGATTACAGCCTCACCTGTGGGAGGCCTACCAACTGTCTGCAGAATATCATCACTTCCAGAGGACCTGAGCTGCAGCGCTGGTCATCCTGACCAGGCACCACAGGTGGCGTCACGAATAACTACACGAACATTAATCCCCTGTAAATATCCCCTTTTTGGTGAGCGCCCAGGGCCACGGACCGAGTCGTGGCTGCCGTGATTTCCCCCATCGATGGGCTCGGTGCCGAGTACCCCACGGCCCAGGCGGGCGGCTCATAACCCCTTCTCATGTACAGCACCATGGAATTAATGGCGCTATATAAATAAATAATAGTAATAATAATGATATGGGGTGATAACTAGACACAGAGGATGGGTCAACAGATGGCTTTTTGAGGATGGGTGTGATTGAGGCATGTTTGAAGCATGAGGAGAAAACACCAGTTGATAGTGACAGGTTGAATAGATGGGTTAGGGTTGGGATGAAGACTGTGGTGAGGTTTTGGATGAAGTGGGATGGAATCGGGTTGAGTGCACAGGTGGTGAGATGTGATCTTGAGAGTAAAGTGGAAAGTTGATCTTCTGTAATGGTGGAGAAGTTGATTTTGGAAGAGGAGGGTTGAGTAGTTAGGAAGAGGGGTAGGCCAAAGCTATCTCTGATGTTATCAATCTAGTTCTTGGAGAATGAGGCAAAGTTTTGAGCCCTGCAACAGGGGTGGCACCAGACAAAGTATAAGCACCTGTAGTAGTACCAGGAGTAATGAGAGGCACCGCTACAGAGGCGGCACCAGAAGTAGTATATGCAGCCATAGTAATACCAGGAGTAATCAGGGGCACAGCTACAGAGACGGCACCAGACGTAGTATATGCAGCCATAGTAATACCAGGAGTAATCAGGGGCACCGCTACAGAGGCGGCACCAGAAGTAGTATATGCAGCCATAGTAATACCAGGAGTAATCAGGGGCACCGCTACAGAGACGGCACCAGACGTAGTATATGCAGCCATAGTAATACCAGGAGTAATCAGGGGCACCGCTACAGAGGCGGCACCAGAAGTAGTACATGCAGCCATAGTAATACCAGGAGTAATCAGGGGCACCGCTACAGAGGCGGCACCAGAAGTAGTATATGCAGCCATAGTAATACCAGGAGTAATCAGGGGCACCGCTACAGAGACGGCACCAGACGTAGTATATGCAGCCATAGTAATACCAGGAGTAATCAGGGGCACCGCTACAGGGGCGGCACCAGACGTAGTATATGCAGCCATAGTAATACCAGGAGTAATCAGGGGCACCGCTACAGAGGCGGCACCAGACGTAGTATATGCAGCCATAGTAATACCAGGAGTAATCAGGGGCACCGCTACAGAGGCGGCACCAGACGTAGTATATGCAGCCATAGTAATACCAGGAGTAATCAGGGGCACCGCTACAGGGGCGGCACCAGACTTAGTATATGCAGCCATAGTAATACCAGGAGTAATCAGGGGCACCGCTACAGAGGCGGCACCAGACGTAGTATATGCAGCCATAGTAATACCAGTAGTAATCAGGAGCACCGCTACAGGGGCGGCACCAGACGTAGTATATGCATTCATAGTAATAGCAGGAGTAATCGGGGCACCGCCACAGGGGCGGCACCAGACGTGGTATATGCATCCATAGTAATACCAGGAGTAATCAGGGGCACCGCTACAGAGGAGGCACCAGATGTAGTATATGCATCCATAGTAATAGCAGGAGTAATCAGGAGCACAGCTACAGAGGCGGCACCAGACATAGTATATGCAGCCATAGTAATAGCAGGAGTAATCAGGGGCACCGCTACACAGGCGGCACCAGACGTAGTATTTGCATTTATAGTAATAGCAGGAGTAATCGGGCACCGCTACAGAGGCGGCACCAGACATAGTATATGCAGCCATAGTAATAGCAGGAGTAATCAGGGGCACCGCTACAGGGGTGGCACCAGACGTAGTATATGCATTCATAGTAATAGCAGGAGTAATCAGGGGCACCGCTACAGGGGCGGCACCAGACGTAGTATATGCAGCCATAGTAATAGCAGGAGTAATCAGGGCACCGCTACAGAGGAGGCACCAGACGTAGTGTATGCATCCATAGTAGTACAGTCATGGCTAAAAGTTTTGAGAATGACACAAATATTAATATTTACAAAGTCTACTGCTTCACTTTTTCTAATGGCAATTTGCATATACTCCAGAATGTTATAAAGAGTGATCAGCTTAACAGTAATTACTTGCAGTGTCAATATTTGGCTAGAAAAACTTTATCCCCTAAAACACATTTCAACATCATTGCAGCCCTGCCTTAAAAGGACCAGCTAACCTCTTTTCAGTGATTGCTCCATTAACACAGGTGTGGGTGTTGATGAGGACATGGCTGGAGATCAATCTGTCATGATTAAGTAAGAATGACACCACTGGACACTTTAAAAGGAGGCTGGTGCTTGGCATCATTGTTTCTCTTCTGTTAACCATGGTTATCTCTCAAGAAACATGTGCAGTCATCATTACAATGCACAAAAATGGCCTAACAGGGAAGAGTATCGCAGCTAGAAAGATTGCACCTCAGTCAACAATCTATCGCATCATCAAGAACTTCAAGGAGAGAGGTTCCATTGTTGCCAAAAAGGCTCCAGGGCGCCCAAGAAAGACCAGCAAGCGCCAGGACCATCTCTTAAAAGTGTTTCAGCTGCGGGATCGGGCTAACAGTAGTGCAGAGCTTGCTCAGGAATGGCAGCAGGCAGGTGTGAGTGCATCTGCACGCACTGTGAGGCGGAGACTCTTGGAGCAAGGCCTGGTCTCAAGGAGGGCAGCAAAGAAGCCACTTCTCTCCAGAAAAAACATCATGGACAGACTGATATTCTGCAAAAGGTACAGGCAGTGGACTGCTAAGGACTGGGGTAAAGTTATTTTCTCTGATGAATCCCCTTTTCGATTGTTTGGGACATCAGGAAAACGCTTCATTCGGAGAAGACAAGTGTGATGAACGGGCACACGGTCCGCCACACGGTAGCCCGGGGTATCACGGCTTGTGATCCCTCCGTTGCCACAAATGTGACGAAAACGCGCACACACACGACGGCTGCTGCCGTCCGACCCAATAATCTGCAGGGATTTATAATTATTCCACTTCCACTTAGGAACTTGCAGCTCTCTGGCGCCCCCTTACCCTCAGGTCAGTCACGGAACTGCACCTAGGATAATTAGTCACCAGACGGGCCGCTTGGATGTGTGCTGGCTATTGGGCACGCTGCAGTGAGGGAATTATAATTACTCCGGGCCGCAGCCAGGCAATACACTTATAAAACCCGCTCCGCCACTGCCAACGCCACCCAATAGGTTAACACTTTACACCCCTTCTTTTTAGCTGCCACCAGCTACGATTTACTTAATGAACAATTTATCAAGAGGGTCCATAGCAACCCCAGATCAGTAGCGTAGTACTTCAGGCACGTGCCAAATCGTTTATAGAGCAGGAGAAACAAACTAATAATTTTATAGGTTTATTCCCAAAATGCAGGCAGTGTTTATACCATATAAAAAGATGTAACAAGCTGAGACAATACAATTATGTACAATACAGTTAAAAATAAAACAGGATTAAAGGTGAAAAACTTACATGGTACTTAGGCAGTTATAGGCAAGACAGGCTGGGGGGAGGAGCCACACGTCATAGTTCATTTGCAGATCTGTTAGTCACGTCATCACAGCCTGGAATGACCAGGGGGGCCTAACTGCAAGACTTATACATGTGGGCTGGTGACCTCACAAAAGGGGATGGTTTTCTGGCCACCTCCCCGTGCTAGAAGTTCTAGCTTTAAGTTCTGGAAGATCATAAGGACCATACCTCATCCTGGTAACCTAGCAGAATAATGGCAGACCTATCAGTGATCTTACTTTGAAATGACTGTTCAAATGAGCCCAACCTTGGGTAAGATAGTTCATGGTGCATCCGAGAATTCCATTTCTCGGGTTCTGTTGGAGTTACGGGTTCACCAGTACCACGGGAACGACGCCTGATGGACGCCTGATTCAAAACCGTAGCTTTCGTGTTTCTAACGAAAGCTCACACCGTGTTATGACCAAAAGAATGAATTCTCATAATGGCTATGGGATCATCCTGCGGGGTTTGGGAGACAAAGGAAATTTCTGAAGAATTCCTGAGGTGGGGGTTAAAGGGATAGAGTGAGCTGTTCGTTCAAACAGTGAATTGCAGAGAACTGCAGGCACATGGGGGGGAGGAGAGGGGTGGCTTTGCTCTGTGCTGGCAAAACGATGGGAGTCATAGTTCTATGTGGAAAGTTCTAGAACAGCACAAGAATTGGAGCTTCCAGTATCATCACACCTCCCCCTCTTAGAGTGCGCTAAGGAGGCATGACCTGTCGGTAATCCGCCATGCGCACCTCAGCGGGTTCGCCACGCCGGGACAACCCATCGGCATTGGCTTGGGCCAGCATGTCCAGGAGGGGGTCTTCCTCCCCGTCCTCGGGTAGGCTGCAGACCGGTAGGACGCAGGCTTCACGTTCGTGATGGGCCTTCATCATGTTGACGTGAAAGGCCTTGCGCCTACCCCGAATGTGGTCAAGCGTGACCACGTAGGTGACTGGGTTGAGCTGTTGGCGCACGACGTACGGGCCTTCCCAGGCTGCCTGAAGCTTATCCTTTGGTACGAGGACCAGCACCCACACCTTTTGACCCACCTGGTAGGTCCGCTCCCTGGCGTTCTGGTCGTACCAGTGCTTCTGGTTAGCCTGAGCCTGCGTCATGTTGTCATGCACCAACTGCGTCAAGGTCTGCATCTTGTCGCGGAAGTGCATGACATAATCCACGATGGACACTTCCGTGGGGTTTGGCTCATCTTCCCAGGATTCTCTTATCAACCCAAGGGGTCCCCGGACTCGCCTGCCATACAGGAGCTCGAAGGGGGAGTACCCCGTAGAGGCCTGCGGAACTTCTCTGTAGGCAAATAGCAGGTGTGGGAGGTACCGCTCCCAATCGCGTCCCTGGGTCTCAACCAGCATGCGGAGCATCTGTTTGAGGGTACCGTTAAAGCGCTCACACAAACCATTGGTCTGAGGGTGATACGCACTCGATACCATACGCGTCACCTGCATTTTCCTGCAGAGAACCAGCATTAGGCGAGACATAAATTGGGTCCCTCGATCGGTAAGCATCTCCCTGGGAAATCCTACCCGTGAAAAGATGGTCACCAGTGCATCCGCCACCTTATCAGCTCTAGTTGAGGACAGAGCTACTGCCTCTGGGTACCGGGTAGCGTAGTCTACCACAGTAAGGATGTATTGCTTTACAGAGCTGCTGGGGACGGCCAGCGGGCCCACAATGTCCACCGCGATCCTCTGGAAAGGCTCCTCTATCACTGGCAACGGGATCAGGGGAGCCTTAAGAGCAGGCCCCGCCTTCCCCACTCCTTGACAGGTGATACAGGAGCGGCAGTAGTTAGTCACATCTGTCCCCATCTTGGGCCAATAGAAGTGTTGAGACAGCCGTGCCTTAGTTTCGCTGATCCCCAAGTGTCCAGCGAGTGGAATCTCATGGGCAATCCGCAACAACTCACCTCGGAACTGGTGCGGGACGAACAGCTGTTTTTCCCTCAACCACTCCTTTTGGGGATCTCCGGGTACTGTCTCCCGGTACAACCTTCCTCGTTCCCAGAACACCCTCTCCTTATCAGTCACGGAGGTGGGCGTCTCGGCGAGGTGCCTCAAGTTCTCCAGGCTCGCATCTGAGTGCAGAGCGGCATGGAACTCCTGGCTGGAGGCAGCCAGAAATGACGTCAGGGTTCCTTCCTCACTGGGACCCTCTGGGACCGGCTCTGGGTCCACCTCTGGTTCAGTCTCTCCTGTAGCGGAGGAGGGTCCAGATGGCAGGGCGCTACCTGCGATCCGGGCACTCTGACTGCGGGTGACAGCAGCTACATATGCAGTCTCCCCGGGGATTTCTATAGACCCATCAGCCTGCGCTGCTATGGGCTCTACCTCCCCATCCACCCCCAACACTTCAGGAGCAGTGCTACTTATGGGCCAGTTACCTTCCTCGGTGGCATTGGTCAGTGTCATGGCGTCACCTTCCTCACGGTTCCCATGCACCTCCCCATTTCCTTGAACACTGTCGCTTGCTCCTGCTAGGGGTTCCTCAGCCGTCTCACTCCGCAGAGCGACGTGGCTGAACGCTCCTGTACCTGTGGACACATCTACCACTTCAGAGAAAGGGTTAACAGGTTCAGATGGCACAGATACATCACTATCAGCATCATTCCTAGGGAAAGAAAGGTTATCAGTTACATAATCACTTCGCAAAGCATTGGCAGGTAACACATTCAGTTTCCCATCATCATCAACATCAACATCATAGTTAACGTTAACCTTATTATCAGATTGGGGAGGGGTGTCAGGGACATAGTACGCGACCATCCTCCCCAGATCAGTCCCCAATAAAACATCAGTGGGCAGGTTTTCGGACACCCCCACTTCCTTCACCCTGCTCCTGGCACCCCAGTCAATGAAAACCCGGGCCATCGGCAAGGGGCAGCGGACGCCCCCAATCCCGGTGACAGTTAGGGTTTTCCCCGTAATCAACTCTTCAGGGGCCGCCATTTCGGGTCGGATGACCGTTCGTTCAGCTCCGGTGTCCTTGAGGCCTGTAGCAAGACGGGCCCCCACGCGGACGGGCTGCACGTTGTCATCAACCCTCCCCACCACACCACCCACCAAAAGAACAGAGGCGTTGGGCCCAGAGGCCTTGGCTGGGGGGTTCTTCTGCCTCTCCGGACAGGTGGTACTGATGTGTCCAGTCCGTTTACAGGAAAAACACTGGCGGGGGTCTGATGAAGGCCTGGCGCTGGCAAAGGGGATAGTGCCTCCAGAGGGATGGCTGGCAGGGGCACTGGGGTTGGTTGCAGGCTTACCCCCTCCCCAGCGGGCGGTGGCGGGCTTCCGCACCTCGGGTTTCCGGTTGGCCTCATAGCTGTCAGCGATCCGCGCTGTTTTGACTGCATCCTCTGGTTCTCGGTCCAGGATGAACTGTCGGACCTCAGCTGGGCACAGATGCAGGAACTGGTCTTTGATCATCAGGTCCCTCAGGTTCTCAAAGGTGTTAGCTGACAGTCTATGGATCCACTGGTCAAAGTGGGTCCTGAGTCCTTGCACCACATCGCTATAACTGTCGTGTGGGCCACGTTGGAGGTTCCGGAACTTCTTTCGGTATACCTCAGGGGTTAGCTGGTACTTGGCGATCAGGGCCTGCTTGATGGCCGCATAGTCACTATCTTGGTCTGGTGTGAGTGAAGCAAACGCCTCCAGAGCTTTGCCCTTTAGCCCAGGGGTCAAGTACCTGGCCCATTGGTCCTCAGGCAGCTGGTACTGTCTGCAGACTTTCTCAAAGGCCCGCAGAAAAGTGTCCAAGTCTCCGTCCTTTTCCATCGCAGGAAAGTGCTCTGGCCGGGGCTTCGGACTCTGAGCGCTGCTGGGCACACTGCTCCGGACTGTGGAGAGTATCTGTAAGGTTCTGTGTACATGTTCCTGAAACTCAGTTTGTTCGTCAGCCATTTTACTTTCTGTCTTGCTGCAGCTATCTTGCCCTCAGTCAAAATGGAGTTTCCAGCTTGCATGTTCCCGCCCTGATTCTCTCCTTTTGCTTCTTAAGCAGCCACAGCTGAGCAATCAGTGCTTCAGAATCTAGCCTGCAGTGAACCTGTGACCTGACTCCTAAAGCCTTGGACCTTGTACTCCAGCTATTCCTACTGAGGAACTCTGAAGCACTTGTGGACTCTGAACCCTGCTCTTTGAAAGACCCACGTTTGCATGGACTTACGGTAACAGAGAAGAAGATCCTGAACCTGTTGTGGAGAGTGATTGCTGAGCTTAGATTACTCTGGCCTGCTGTGTCTCCTGCTTCTGTGTCTGCAAACTGTGTGACTATTTTTGCCAACTTGTATGAAGTAATACAAGACTTTCTATATCAAACCTGTGTCTCATGTATTTTCATCGCACCCAAGCACAAGACGCTATATGAACTGTACTACACACATTACAAGATTCTGAAGCCAAAACGTTAGTGTCTGCTGGGTCTGGAAAGGCTGTGTCTGCTGTAACTGTGGATATCGGATGTCCGGTTGTACTTTCTGTGATGACAGTGGTTGTGACTTCTCACAACCATTCCAGGTGAGCAATTCCCTTAAGTGTTTTTTTTCTGCAGTGTTACCACAGGTAAACACTATTGTTTTTTTTTTTTTCTTTTCTCTTTTTTGTCTACTGTAACTGTGGATATCAGATGTCCGGGTGAACTTTCTGTGATGATAGTGGTTGTGACTTCTCACAACCATTCCAGGTGAGCAGTTCCCTTAATTTTTTTTTTCTCTCTGCAGTGTTACCACAGGTAAACACTATTTTTTTTTTTTTTCTCCTCTCCTCTTCTTCCAGTACTCCTGTCTTAAAAGATCTGGAAAATGGAGGCCCGCATAAAGGAACTTTGCGGAGTGACTGATAATATCCTTGCAGATTTGCATAATATAAAGACCCGTTTTTCAAGCCTACAGGACCTCACTAATCACAATTTGCAAGTGTTTGGACAGACTGCCCAGGATTTGCGAGCCAGGATTGAGGTTCTAGAAGAGCGAGTCCAGGCTCCTGCCGTAGCCCCGAGTTCTGGGATTCCCAAGTTGCCCCTTTTCGTTTTGGCGGTGAACGTGAGAAATTCAGGGGATTTATTAATCAATGCAATCTTTTTTTTTCTGCACATGCTTCACAATTTCCCACTGAACGATCTAAGGTGCTTACTATAATTATGTTGCTTACCAACAAGGCTTTGATGTGGGCAAACCCTCTGATTGAGACTGAGGATGATTGTTTGAATCACCTTGATGCTTTTATTTCAGCCATGGGGCAGGTGTTTGATGACCCCAATCGAGGTGCAACAGCTGAAGCAGCCATGTTAGCTTTGCGCCAAGGTAAGCACTCGGTAGCTGAATATGCCTTGGATTTCAGGAGATGGGCCCTTGATACCACCTGGGACAGTTCCGCCAAAAAATCTATTTTTCGAAAGGGGTTATCTCCACTGATTAAGGATGAACTTGCTTGTGCCGACCCTCCCACTGCGTTAGGTGACTTTATTAACTACTGCATCCGTATTGATACTCGTCTGACTGAACGCAGGCAAGAGAGATGGTTCGAAAGCAATCGCACTAACCTTTTCCTACCTTCCTCTCCAGCTAAGGAACCTTTGAGTAGGATTACACGGGAACCTGAACCTGAACCCATGCAGGTAGACTCTTTACAACGAACGGGTTAGTGATGCACGCAAGGAACATCGTTTTAAGGAGAATCTATGTTTCTATTGTGGTAAGTCAGGGCACTTCATTATAAACTGCCCCAGCCGTTCTCGTAAGACTACTGCAGCACTCATTCATTGTGAGTGTTGCGAGAGGGGATCTGTCAGGTCCGAGCCTCAGGCTCCATAGAGATCTGCAGCAACAGATCTTGATTTCTCGGACTTAAACTCCGTTACCTCTGAGGACGTTGACTGTGTAAACGCTGCCATTTTTCAAGTTTCCTCAGCGGTGTCCCAGCTGAGTTGTAAGAAAAACAATTCTCATTGCTTTCTTTCCATCAAACTCTGGGTTGACTCAGCTTGGGTGTCTAGCTCTGCTATGATCGACTCAGGGGCAAGTGGAAATTTTATGGATGTCTCCTTTGCTCTGAAACAGGGGATACGTTCAGTGAAGAAGGCTACTCCAGTACAGATGGAAACTGTGGATGGCTCCCTGCTGACCTCTGGACCAGTGGATCAGGAAACAGAGCCTTTGAGGGTTCTTATGGGTAAAGATCATCAAGAGAAACTGTCCTTTATGCTTATCTCTTCTCCCCACTTTCCCATTATTCTAGGGCTACCATGGCTGCAGGCTCAGAATCCTACCATTAACTGGGAGACCAAGGAATTACACTTTCCAGAGAAACAGATGAGTCCAAAAGTTTCAGCTTGCTCTGTTCCTAAAGGAACCATGTCAGTCCCTGAACTACCAGCTGTATACCAGGACTATGTGGATTTATGTGACAAGAAGAACGCTGACCAGCTTCCTCCTCACCGTCCATATGATTGTCCAATTGAATTATTGCCTGGAGCGGAGATACCTTTTGGTAAGATCTACCCCCTGGCGGGGCCCGAGCTAAAGGCTTTAAAGGATTACATAGACGAAAATCTAGCCAAGGGCTTCATACGCCCCTCTTCATCTCCTGCAGGTGCACCCATCTTCTTTGTAAAGAAGAAAGATGGATCTCTGAGACCATGCGTAGACTATAGGGAACTCAATAAGGTTACTATTAGAAACCGTTATCCATTGCCTTTAATCCCTGAGTTATTGGAGAGAGTGCGACATGCCAAAATTTTCTCTAAACTAGATCTTCGTGGGGCCTATAACTTAGCCCGTATTGGACCTGGGGATGAATGGAAGACTGCATTCAGGTCACGCTATGGACACTTTGAATATCTAGTTATGCCTTTTGGTCTGAGTACCGCCCCAGCCACTTTCCAACACTTGGTGAATGACATCTTCAGGGATCTCCTAGATACATTCGTGGTAATTTATTTGGATGATATTCTAATTTTTTCTAACTCCACAGAGGAACATCATGGACATGTGAGAATGGTCTTGGAACGTCTAAGACAAAATCATCTTTACATCAAACTTGAAAAGTGTGAATTCCATAGGACCGAAATTCAATTTCTGGGGTATGTACTGTCTACACAAGGAATTAGTATGGATGGAAGCAAAACCCAAGCCATCAAGGATTGGCCAAGTCCTAGAAGTGTGAAGGAGGTACAGCGCTTCATCGGGTTTGCCAACTTCTATAGACGTTTCATTAGAAATTTCTCTGAGGTAGTGTCACCTATCACTTAACTTACCCGGAAAGAGTCTAGGTTCTCCTGGACTCCCCAAGCCCAGGAAGCATTTTCCCGTCTAAAAGATAAATTTACCACTGCACCTATCCTAGTACATCCCAACCCCGAGCTTGCCTTCATAATAGAGGTGGATGCTTCAGACTGTGCCGTTGGAGCTATACTCTCTCAGAGAACAGGTGAGAAGAATGTCTTGCATCCCTGTGCCTTCTTTTCCCAGCAGTTGTCTTCGGCTGAGAGGAACTACGATGTGGGCAATAGAGAGTTGTTGGCCATTATTGCCGCCTTCAAAGAATGGAGACACCTTCTTCAGGAGCTGCACAGCAAATAGTCGTCCTGACAGACCATCGTAACCTTGAGTTTATCAGGTCGGCTAAGTGCCTGACTCCTCGCCAGGCTCGCTGGAATCTTTTCTTAAACCAATTTAATTTTATCATTTCTTATAGACCAGGATCGCGCAATGGAAAGGCTGATGCACTCTCTAGGATTTACTCAGCAGAGACACGTCCAATTACTCCTCCTAAGACTATTCTTCCTGACTCTAGATTCCTAGGAGTAATTCATAATCAAGACCTACTTAAGGACATCAAGGAAGCATACCATGCGGATTCCTTTTTGGCACAACCCCCAAGGGACGTAAGTCTTGTCTTTAAGAATGGTGTGTGGATTCAGGGACAACGCCTGTATATTCCTGAAACAGTCAGATTGAGAGTATTGCAACTCATTCACGATTCCAAGATAGCTGGGCATAGAGGAATTCTAAAGACACAGGAATTTCTCTCTCGTTTCTTTTGGTGGCCCACTTGCAGGAAGGATGTTTTAAACTATGTCACTTCATGTGAAGTCTGTGCAAGATGCAAAACACCTTGCTCCTCACCAACTGGTCTGTTACAGCCTCTTCCCACCCCGTCCCGCCCGTGGGGATCCATTTCTATGGACTTCATTGTGGAGTTACCAACCTCTCAAGGGAAGAACACCATTCTAGTGGTGGTTGACCGTCTAACAAAGGCAGCTCATTTTATCCCTTGTGTCGGCTTACCCACTGCAAAACAGACATCAGATTTGATGATTAAAGATGTGTTTCGCTTACATGGAGTACCGGATGAGGTTATTTCGGATCGAGGGGTGCAATTCACTTCTAGGTTTTGGCAAAATTTCTGTGCAGAATTGGACATTAAAGTAAACCTTTCTTCTGCTTTTCATCCCCAGACTAATGGACAGACCGAACGAACCAATCAAACCCTGGAGCAGTATCTCCGCTGCTTTATCTGCCACCTACAGGATGATTGGGTGGATCTACTTCCATTAGCTGAGTTCTCGTATAACAACTCTCAGAGTGCCTCCACTAAGCAGTCTCCTTTTTACTCTAATCTAGGTTATCATCCTAACATTCTACCACGATTTCCCATAGAAACGCCTTTACCAGCAGTGGCTGAAAGAATCACGTCTTTACAGAAGAATATGGATCTTCTAAAGGAGAATCTGGAATCGGCTCAGGAAAGGTACAAGAAAGCAGCAGATAAATTTCGTAAACCTGCACCAGCTTTCAAGGTAGGAGACTTGGTCTGGCTGTCAACCAGAAATCTTAAGTTAAGGATTCCATCGTCTAAGTTGGGACATAAGTACATTGGACCCTATAAAATCAGTAAAATTATAAGTTCCGTTGCTTGTCGTCTACAACTGCCCAGAGCTATGAGAATTCACCCTGTCTTTCATGTATCCCTACTAAAGGCTGCGACACCCAATACGTTTCCTGGACGTTCTTCTCCTTGCCCTGACCCAGTGCTAGTCGATGGTCAGGAAGAATTTGTGGTGGAAAGGATTTTAGATTCCAGGTTGTATAGAAATCAGTTACAATATCTGATTAAATGGCAGGGCTACCCAGTGGAGGACAACTCATGGGAACCAGTCAATAACGTTAATGCTCCTCGCTTGCTCCGTCAGTTTCATCAGAGGTACACACACAAGCCTGGCCTGAGGTCATCCGGAGGTTGTCCCTAAGGGGGGAGTAATGTAAGGTTCTGTGTACATGTTCCTGAAACTCAGTTTGTTCGTCAGCCATTTTACTTTCTGTCTTGCTGCAGCTATCTTGCCCTCAGTCAAAATAGAGTTTCCAGCTTGCATGTTCCCGCCCTGATTCTCTCCTTTTGCTTCTTAAGCAGCCACAGCTGAGCAATCAGTGCTTCAGAATCTAGCCTGCAGTGAACCTGTGACCTGACTCCTAAAGCCTTGGACCTTGTACTCCAGCTATTCCTACTGAGGAACTCTGAAGCACTTGTGGACTCTGAACCCTGCTCTTTGAAAGACCCACGTTTGCATGGACTTACGGTAACAGAGAAGAAGATCCTGAACCTGTTGTGGAGAGTGATTGCTGAGCTTAGATTACTCTGGCCTGCTGTGTCTCCTGCTTCTGTGTCTGCAAACTGTGTGACTATTTTTGCCAACTTGTATGAAGTAATACAAGACTTTCTATATCAAACCTGTGTCTCATGTATTTTCATCGCACCCAAGCGCAAGACGCTATATGAACTGTACTACATACATTACAGTATCACTCCTCGCTGGACCATCTCCAGCTCATGGTCTCTCTGCGCTTGGGCCTCCCGCTCAGCTTGGGCCCTCTCAGCCTCCCGCTCGGCCCGGGCCTCCTGCTGGTATTGCTGGATCAGCTTCAGGAGCCCATCATGGTCGTCGGCGGAGAGTGCATCCAGGGCCGCCTGCAGGTAAGGGTCCAACCCGCCCTGGGTGTAAGCATTCAGGGGTTGGGCCTCTGCTCCTGCGCCCTCCTCACTCTCATTGTGGTCCCGTGACATCAGGGCCTGGATCACTTTGGCCTTGGTTTGGTCCATGGGGACAATCTGCCTCCACTCTCACATGGCGAGAAGAGCTTCCTTGCTACACCGATTATACCAGTCGACTCCCCTCGTAGCCATGATTGCCAAATAAAAGATAGGATAGAAAACAAAGAGAAGGGAGGGGTAACCGCAAGTACACACAATTGTCTCAGGACTAATAAACACTGAGTCTGTTCTCCAAAACTTTAGTTGCAGGGTCCCTGAAGAACCGTGCAAGTTTTTTAGTGAATGGAATGATTGCTCAGACCAGATCACTAATGCTCTATAATCCCACCGCTGCCACCAATGTGATGAACGGGCACACGGTCCGCCACACGGTAGCCCGGGGTATCACGGCTTGTGATCCCTCCGTTGCCACAAATGTGACGAAAATGCGCACACACACGACGGCTGCTGCCGTCCGACCCAATAATCTGCAGGGATTTATAATTATCCCATTTCCACTTAGGAACTTGCAGCTCTCTGGCGCCCCCTTACCCTCAGGTCAGTAAGGGAACTGCACCTAGGATAATTAGTCACCAGACGGGCCGCTTGGATGTGTGCTGGCTATTGGGCACGCTGCAGTGAGGGAATTATAATTACTCCGGGCCGCAGCCAGGCAATACACTTATAAAACCCGCTCCGTCACTGCCAACGCCATTCAATAGGTTAA